>PVIA01004678.1:8166-132124 GCA_004024845.1 Tonatia bakeri
AAAGTAAGGAGCTAAGCTCTGACTTTTAGGTACTAATATCTTTGAATGGTTTGGGGAAAATTGGGTCATCATAAGTTGAATGTCTACCCTGTAAGTTGTACACCAAGTAATGGAGATAAAACCAACTCTGAAAAAATGAGACTTTTTAAGAATGTCAGTCTACGTTATTGAACAAAGTTATTTAAAATCAAGTCAAATACTCTGTATAGACACTCAGGTGAACCTGTCTAATTTCTGTTTATTGGGTCATCTTTAATTATAAAGCTCAGAGAGACTTGGTTAAACCCATCATAGAGATTAAACTATATATAAAAATTTCCAGTGCTATAATCACATATAATGTATACAATCTTGGTTAAAATGATGAAGAAAATATATTTTGTGTTCCCCCCACCTCAGCTTTTTTCTCAGGTGCTAAAATTATTTTCTTAAAGAAAGAAGACAAAGTTGCTTTAAAGATTTGTCTTTACTTATTTTCCTAGAAAGATTTTGAAGAATCAGTTTTGGAAAGCCAAGAATGATATAGTTTAGTAATAGAGGGGGCTTCACCTCCACCCTCATTTTCCCACTTTAGGGCTTTTACTCTTAGTTTCTCTTTAGTCATGCCCTTGCCTTTGTTCTCTGAATCACGTAACTTATGGTCTCTGGTATAAATTTGGCCCAGTAATCCTTGACAGGAACCATCTGGTCAAAATCAGTCCCTAGGTACCTTGAATAATGTGTCTCTAATTTAGGAATAAGCCTTGAGACCACAAACTTGATTTTTGGTCAGAAACATGGTGTCCTCAATCAGAAGATGAAATAAAGCCAAACTTCTTCAATGCTAGAAAATACAACTTACCCATCAAATAACAACCAGGTTGAATGAATAGAAGCCTGGAGTAGTGGAATTAGCTTGGGTTCTAAAGTTGGAGAGACATGGGTTCAAAGTTCAGCAGCCACATTTATTAGCTAAATGAACTCCGACAAGTTTCTCAATAATCTTGAAATAGGGATTAAGTGAGATACATACTAAGAGTTTCTGTTCATGTCTTATCTTGGATATCCCCAAGAAGCACACCCTGACATAAGGATTCAAGGATTAGAAAACAAGTAATTTATCTTCTAAGAGGAGAAAACACTGGAAGGGGAGTGAGCAAGTAAGACAAAGGAAGGGAGCAAAGAAAGATTAGTGTAATCAAGCCAACTACCAATGAGTAACCAGAACTTAAGCCTTCTGAGGAAATTCTTGGTGTTATCCCACCAAAAGAGCAAGGATGCTGAGATATTAATACAGCAATTTGTATAAGCATTGATTGAGAGCTGCACTGGGGTGTTAACTGTCTGGTACTTCCTGAAAGGAAGAGAAATACAAGCTCTTACATTCAGAAGTCAGGCCAATGTCAACTAAATGGTAGTAATGGCAATAGAACGTGGGGAAATTGACAGCATCTGCTTTGATCTCCTCCTTACATCATGGAAATCCACCCATACCCCTGTTAAGTTCTCTCAGCCCTATCATTGATTCTTCTAGGTGATGGCTGGTCAAAGTTTCTTTCTTTTTTTTTTAATGTTTTATGTTAGAGTTGGTGGGGCAAGCTAGGGTTTCCCCTGCTACAATTATTTCAGACTTCACAAGTGATGTTCATTATTACATTCCTCTACCTCTTATTTCAACTTTCCCTCACCATCTGCTGATTTGTGTTGTTGCCAAATGGAGTCATGGACACCTTTGTCCCCAGAGGATTGAACCCCTGGCTATCATTCACCTATCAGAACGTGGTTACTTCAGTCACCTATTTATGGTGATTACCAGTTATGAAAGCAAAAGGGACAGTCCCTTGAATTACAGACATACTCCTTCCTATCCACTTTATCATAGCTGCTAATAATGTATAATTAGGGTTAATGTAGCTTCGCATGATAATTAGGGTTAATCACCTTTGCCAGTATAGTAACTCCTTTCCTTGCCCAATAGACTGCTGTCATGGAAAGCTTAAAATGACCAGACGGCAACTATAAATTTAGTTTAGTTAAATCCTTAATTGACCCCTGGTAGAGGACCACCACAGAAACCAGGATCTCCACTCCCATAATACATATGGGAGCTTACAAAGTTGGGAAACACAAATTCCCTGACTGAATTATCAGGAACACTGGTGAAAGTGGCCCCTTCTTCTTTCACCTGTTGCCTCCCAGATCCATGTAGTTTATCTGTTGAGGACATGATATCATATAGTGGCTGATGGTTCAGAGAAAATATCAAATTTTGAAGGACAGTACCCTAATACCACAGGAAGCCATCCCCAAGCTGTGCATTTCAGAATCCATTCCAATGTTCTACTAGTCTGTGATGTATATAGTCTTTCTGGAAAAAGTTGAGCCATTGTTAATATAATAAGAACAGTTTGTGCGACATTGATGTAACCTGGCAGCCAAGGAGAGTGAACTGGAATGTGCATGTGTGAACAATGATGACTTCACTGTATTAGTCAGTGGGGTGGTAGACATTATTGAGTGAGCATGTGTACTATGTGGCCCTCACATTCAAAATGACTGAGAGCAACAAAGCATCAAATGTTGTGTTAAGCTTGAACATTTCTCCATGGAAACTATTTGAATGATTCAGAAGGCCTCAGCTATGGGCAACTACTGATTGGCAGCTTCATGACAACAATGCTCTTGCTCATGCATCACATCTCATGCAGAGATTTTTGGTGAAATATCAAGTCACTTAGGTGACTCATCCCCACTACAGCCAAGATTTGGCATCCTGTGACTTCTGGCTTTTCCCAAAACTAAAATCACCTTTGAAAGGGAAGAGATTTCAGACCATTGATGAGATTCAGAAAAATATGATGGGGCAGCTGATGGTGGTTGGGAGAACTGTGTGAGGTCCCAAGGTGCCTACTTTGAAGGGAACTGAGGTGTCATTGTCCTATGTATAATGTTTCTTATATCTTTTATCTTCTTCAATAAATGTCTCTATTTTCCATATTAAATGACTGGACACCTTCTGGACAGACCTCATATAGTACAGACAAAAACAATGATATGAAGAAGAATAAGGTAATTCAAATCAAGAAAGCATCTCGCCCATCAGTTAATTAAGCTTCAAATTTTAAGTACCTTACCTTGAAATACAATCTTGACCACAATTGTAGTTTGTTCCATGTTATTAAAAAAAGGCACATAAAACTGAGTTATGCTTTGTACATTAAAAGAGTATCATTCACACCCCTTTATTACCTTGGATTTCAATTCTGAATTGTTTTTTAAATAGAGGTAGCCTGTCTGTTGAACCTCATATTGTATCTTTCTAGCTGCTTTCTTATACCAGATCACATATGATTATCAGTAGATAGGAATACAACCCAGTGGCCCTTAGTAGTTACACTGTTGGGTACTAATTGTGGTCATTCAATAATAAGCTATTAAAGAACATTATAAGGACCCAAATCTACAGTCTTAGTCTTACTAGTACGTCTCTAACCTCTGAGCAAACCAACCCTAAGCACATTATCAACCTAGACTATGCTTAAAATAAACATCGAATGTTCCGTTGAGAAATGGAACAGCCCAGACCAGGGTGTCTGAGTTGGTTGACCATCATCCTGCAAAGTGAAGGATGGACAGTGTGGGTTTGGTCCCCAGTTGGGGCACATGCAAGAGGCAACTCATCGATGTTTCTTATTCACATTGATGTTTCTCTCCCTCCCCCCCTCCCTTTTCCTCTCTCTAAAAATAAATAAATGTAAATTTCTTTAAAGAAATGGAAACATATAATAAATGCTTTACTTCAGTCATCTGCCTTCATTGTGATATTTTTTCTCTACAGCAAAAATTATATCTATTATCTGTATTTTAGTATCTATACTACAAAAATGAACTGTTCTCAAAAAAAGGAAACAGTACAATGTCAGAGAAAGCAGCATGGCACTGCAGTCTCTAACTTGCCTTTTACTCAGCAGTGAACTTTGAGCAAGTGAGTCATCTGACACCTCACCTGTAGCAAATTAGCTGATTTTAATTTGCCAAAGGATGATAAGCAAAATTGTGGTATAATTTTTCATTCATTAAATTAAAGCACAATAATTAACTTAAATGAGCTTTATAAAAAAACAGTTAGCTATCTGTGGAAACCAAAGAATTTTTAATAGACAATAATAGTATATAAGGCATTCAATGATTTAAAAAAAAAAGATGTGTCACCTTTAACTAATGGGCCATTAGCCATTTGGGGTTAAAAAATCCCTTTCCATCTTAAACCAATAATCTAAAATATTTTTTCACAATGATGAACAATGTAAAAATACACAATTACTCAGTGAATTACTCAATTAAACCTCATTACTTTATGGATAGAAATTATGTGATATGTGGTCTGAAAAACTTGTAGTAGGCTATATAGACTGCACACCTTCCAAACACTAACTGTTGAACTCGACAGACTGACACACATTGCTTGATGTACAGTCGGTCCTACTGAATTAGTCAAGGCCAAGTGACTGACTTCAGAAACACATGCTGAGAAGCAGCTGGTGATTTGTACTCTCTCACCCCATCCCCCATTCCATCCCAATCTGTGGAGCTATATTCCTTTCTGTCACTTTTTTTGCTGGGTCCCCTTACCTCTGCTGTCAGTTCTGGTGGTGCTCACCATCCATTACTATTACTGATCTTTGCCATTCTCCATCTAGACACATCCAAATGCTATACTGCTATTCAACCCTTCTTTTCTGTTTCTCGATTAGTTCTATCTCTTCTGTTTCCTGCTCTTCTCAGGTACCAGACAAAAGAGATCTACTTCACAGGCACAGTCAGCCAATCCATACTCCTTCTAATTAAAAAGAAAAGATATCAAAGCATATCATGATGATCTTTGGCTTTTATGAACTGATTTCATCACAATCTGATGCTCAAAGTTTCATTCATTATTACAAAGGATGCTAGAGTTTCTTTTATTCCCAAGTTTGGAGTTAATTGCAGATACTTGGTCTAGACACTGGAGTTTTTACAAGTATAGTATTTTAGGGTTAAAAAAGCAACAGAAGACAGCAGCTGAATTCTTTAAACCTCAAAAGTTTTACCAAAAAGAAAATCTCCAAGGATTTATATTAAAATCAAATCTTAAAACAAATTGATAGTACTCCAACGAAGATATACATATGAGACCTGTCCATAAAGTATCCAGCCATGTAATATGAAAAATAGAGACATTTACTGAAGAAGATGTAAGAAACATTGTACATAGGACAATGATTCTTCAGTCTCCTTCAAAGTAGGCATCTTGGAACCTCACACAGTTCTCCCAGGGTCTCTTTCATTGTTTAAAACACTCTGCAAAATCTGCTTTTAGAATTATCATTAGTTGCCCCATCATATTTTTCTGAATCTCATCAATGGTCTGAAATCTCTTCCCTTTCAAAGGTGATTTTAGTTCTGGAAAAAGCCAGAAGTCACAGGGCACCAAATTTGGGCTGTAGAGGGGCTGAGTCACCTGGGTGATTTGATATTTAGCAAAAAAAATGCATGAGGCATGATGAGTGTGCAGGCATGTTGTTGTGTTGAAGCTGTCAATCGTCATTTGCCCATAGCTGCAGCCATTTTCATCATATTGCATCTCTCAACTGACAAACAACATTGAAGTAGTACTTCTCATTAATTTTTTATCCTAGAGAGGCATACTCATGATGGACAACACCTTCCCAGTCAGAAAACACAGTCAACATGGTCTTGACATTGCTGTGACTTTGCCATGCCTTCTTTGAGAGTGGAGAACTAGGCAACTTCCTTTGGGATAACCTTCATTTTGGCAGATTTTTTGCTCTACTAGCTCAGTCATTTTGAATGTGAAAGCCACACAATACACATGCTCACTCAGTGGTATCTACTGCCCCCACTGACTAGTACAGTGAAGTCATCATTGTTCAAGAATGCACATTCTAGTTCACTCTCCTTGGCTGCCAGGTTACACTGATGTCACTCAGACCTCTCTCATTGTATTAACAATGACTGGACCTTTTTTGGACAGATGTCATAGAATCTCAGTCAATCCTGCAGTCATGTGCTCTGAGCAGTAGGGCTGCTCATGTTGCAGTGGGAACTCAGGCTAGTGGGCACTAATAGAACTAAGATTTCTTTTAGCTTTCTATTTCAGTATAAATACATGTTTTTAAATTGCAGAAATTATAAGTGAAGTGCTTGATAAATAATAATAATATTAAAGTAAACACACCTGAATACAGCTAAGATTTTGCATGATGCTTCCATAAAAGTAATTTGTTATTCTCATAAACCAGTAAATCTCATTATTATCAATAAATATCATTACTGTATCATTCCTTACTACCTGGGTTTGAAAAATTATTTAGGCCAATTCAGGCTCTAGAAATGTAGTACTTATTAGAATATAAGCCTAATATAATCTAGCCATAAATTCATCCTGTCTCCCAACACAAGATTTATATGTTCCAATAGACTTATACATTTTTGTTCTCTTCTTTGTATTACAGTGGAATTCAACATGTACACATTTGATACATATATAAATACATATGAAATTTCTCTTTCTGTCATTTTTTGTGAGGCTAATCTCACTTTCACAGCTCCACCAGCTCCAAGGGTGAGGGAACATATGCTTCTCCATATGCGCAGCACAGACTCCTCGGCGCGTGCATCTCTCGGAGCTTGGTGATTGAGGAATCTTTGTAATATTTTAGTTTTCCTTGTAGTGAATCATTGTACTGTACATTTCAAAATCTGTGATAAGTTGAAAGATCCCAGAATTGAGGTACATCTCAACAAACAGCTTCCTATCTGGCAAATGTGAGGTTTTATTTATAACCACATATTCAAATACAGCGGTATGAAATTACACTCCAATTATTTTGTTTTATCACATATCTAAATGGCTGAGCAGAAACTCTAACCCCCTCCAATCTATTCTCCACACTGCAGTCAGATCAAGAAACTCATCTTCCTTAAACTCTTAAAAGGGTCCCAAGACTCCACTAATGAGGCCCCCTATGATCTAGCGCCAACCTCCTCCTTCCAACTGTCTCTCAGAGAACCCCCTCCTTTTCTATACTCCATCAAACTGGATCTTTCAGTTCGTTAAATGTGTCCTTAAATCAACACTTGACTCAAGTAAAATCTGTAGGAAATGTTCAAAAGCTAAGTCAATTTTAATACACCACTTGCTACCAACTAGCCACTTTTCCTCACTGAACCCCAAGCAAGCCTCCAGGAGTCAGCACTTGGGGTTTAGGGGAGGAATAGGGACAGCCATTGTGAGGATCTGCCTTGATGTTTCAGTCTGAAGGGCTCTCGTAGTGGATTGTTCCCTTGCTTGCATATTTGAAACTACTGTAAGAGGCAGACCAATTTGGGAATACTCATGGTAATTCACAACTCCTGAACTGGTGGACGTGGTTCCTCAGGGCAGGAGTTGCCCTCCAGCCACGTTTATCAGAATCTCACATGGGAAGCCTAAGTTGGCCCAAAGTTCAGATGGAGGCTGAAGGAGTCTGGGTGTCATAAGGTTGTGAAATATTCCAAATGCCAAGCCAAGCCAGGAATGGGTGTTTTGAAACTTCTTCATTTTATATCTTTGGATCATTTCACTTTTGCTTAAAACAGCCTTTTGGCAAAGCATCCTCTTTTTTTTGTTTTAAAGAGTTTGCCTACCCATTTATGAGCCTATGATCCAATCAGCTAACATTTACAGAGCCCTTAAATGTGCTTAGTTCACTGGTAGGACATTTGGAGGTATAAAACAAATTCTTGTGTCCTCACAAGGCTTGAATCTGATAGAGAGATAAACTTTTAATTGATGAAATGTTGAAGTGCTAAAATGTGTATACTTATCCTAAGTGCTTTAATTCAGACTCAGACCACTGTGTAGAGAAATATTTGATGGAGACTTAACAGAGAATTTTTGCTGCAAATCGAAAGATGGATAGGGTTAAGATAAGTAAAGGATTATTGCAGGGGTGGCAGCCAAGGTGGACTTGAATGGGCACAAAGGCACAGAGGCAGGAAGATGATGCTAGATCCATCCTTATGACCTGTGCGCCAGGAAGCACTGCCTACCACAGTGGTTCTCAAAACTGAGCATACATTAGAATCTCCTGCAGAGGGCTTGTTCACACACACATTTCTGGGGCCCATCTCCAGAATTCTGATGGAATGGGGCCTGGGTATTTGCATTTTTACCATTTCACAGGTGATGCTGATGCCTCTGGTCCAACACCCAGTCTTTGAAAACCACTGGTCTAGACAATGTTGATAACTGGATGGTCCACCATTCTGTAAATTTCATCTGGAAATGATTCTACAAATTGTTTCTCTCAGCAATGCCCTTTGGTCTGCTTTTTTCCCACACTGAAGTTTATAGTCCTCTCATTCACGTGTTTACATTGCTCAGTCACACCTTTTCTTCCCCATGCTGCCATCCCCACCATTCTCAGGGCTGCAACCTGACTGAGTTTGATTGTTTTTTGCCTTTTTGTTGTGGTCGTAAGCTGATTTTACGTGTTGTGACCTTTAGCCAATCTAAATGTTAAGATTTTAGAAGAAAAACATGAATTATGTTATCAGTTTCTACTTTGCTCTCTTATCTCCTGCTGATTCATTAGCAAATGGAAGTGGTGATAAGGGCCCTGACTTTGATTTTCTGTTCAATACTGATGATAATTTCCCAAATAGAAGTTTATTTGCCTTGGAAGTATTTTCTTTGATGAAATGATTACCCAAGTTGGTAGCAGCATAACTGTTAGAGTGGTTCTGATGATTGCATGTTGATTTAAGGCTTTACATATTAAATAATTAGATTATGGTTGACCCTTGACAGAAGCTTTGAATTCCTTTGGTTTTATCAGCAATCATAGTACATGACAAATTACAAAGTAACCAAAACCTATTGGAACTTCTTGCCATGAAAAATGAAAGGAGTTAATAGCATGTACTAGACACTCATATAGTTGGTGAATGAACAAATAAATGCATAAATGATTTGTATTCGTTCCATGAAACTAAAACAGACATACTTCTGTGTAAAGGCATGGTTACTTTGTATCAGTTTTAAATTTGGCAGGCTACCAAATGTTAATTTGCTTTTAGCTAGTTGAGATTAAATGTAATTCCTTCCCTGAGCAACCCTAAAGTAAGCAAGCATGAAAGCATTTTCTGGGTAATCTTGGAGGAATTGACATTTAAGGGAGTTAGCATTACATCTGTACTTTAAGGCTATTAATTTCATAGATAAATTAACTTCATTACTCCACCTTTATCTTGCATTTTGAAAGGACTTCATCAGCTGGACAACTGACGACTGAGGGGCACTTGAAACTGCTGTTAGCCCAGCCAGGTTGTAACTGGAACCTGCTTCTGGAAACCCTGCTGCATCAGAATGGTTTTTTACTGAGAGTCTTGCTGAAGAGCTCAAGTGAGTGTTGTAATTATGAAAATGTCCTCAAAAAACCCTGTCATTGTTTGAGTTGAATGAAATTTTTTTTCTAACTTGAATGTTGTTGGCAGAGGGTTGTAAACCAATTGTACTGTATTAACAGTTTGTGGGGTTAGCAGCAGGCTAAATACAGAATTGCTCTATAAGCCTATTGGAGAGATTTTTTTTTTTCCAGGGACTCTGAATAAGGGAAAGCAATATTTTGATGTAATACTGTCTGTCATAATTATCAATATCTGGGATTTGAAATGCCTAAGAAAATTATAGAAACACAGTTATATGTCGAAAACAGAGTCTCAATTAGACCTAAGAGAGAGCCAAACAGAGAGAGAAAGATTGCATAGAACTGCACTAGAAATTTCAGTGGATCTTTAAGAGCACTTATATAACTTATAAACAAGCAAGTTGTGGCTTACAGCCATATCCATTGGGGCATGGAGACATAATCATGAGAAAATTATGAATGGAAATTGAGGAGTAACAGAAGACCATATTTCTCTTAATTAGATTTTTTCTCTGTAAGTGTTATTCTAAAAAATGGTTAGTAATGTTGTGTTGATCTAATATATCCCACTGCTCTCCTGCAACACTTGTGAAGAGTTTCCTAACAACTTCCACACACCCCCACACATCTCTCCTTCTATTCCGTACCACCCAGGAAGCCAGGTTAATTTTATCAATCACCAGTTTCAGTTTCCATTTCCCCAAATCAAAATTGTTTTTTATCTAGCTCCCCATCACCTGCAGGACCAAACCCCTGTCCTTCAGCCATTCAGATATGGTCATGCCCTAGTTTTCTAACCTTGTTTCCCATTATTCCCTCACACACACACACACACACACACACACACACACACACACACTTCATCCATTCTCCCCGAAGCCCCAGGCACATGCTCCCTGCACGACCTGGCTCACCCTTTTTCCTATTTGAAAGACCCATCACAAACAACTCGGTTTCCACCGAGGACCAGCTAATGTTCCAGATCTTTGAAGTCTCCAGTTCACATTGATCTCTTCCTTGAACTTCACAGTATCTATTATCTTGGTTGCTTATTTGCTCTTAGCATATTCCACCTTGTATTGTTATTATATTTGCATATGAATGAGGCAAATGTCACCAGGCCCTACCAGCTTGTTGGTATTGAAATGAGATTTATAGCATTCCTCTGTCCAAACCATTGGTCACTTCAGGAAATGTTTGGTTTCTCATGTCTGTTCAGGACCAGTTCCCCATGTTTTCCTCTCCTATTCACCTTGATGTTTGCTTCCCAGGAGCCACTTAGGGAAGGTGCCTCACTCCTGAGCCCCTGTGAGAATATTGCCTCTCCTCTGGAGATGCAACTATGGTGCTCTCAAATCCAGAAAATTCGTAGTGTCAAAGTCACCACAACTCCTCAAGTTTTACTGTGTTTCCTGCAGAAATGTGGAAATTACCCCTCTCCTAAATTCTGAACCTGAACTTATTCCTCTAGACCTTTCCCAAAAGCAGCACTGTTGGTCCTGACAACCCACAAAAGTCAATGGAGGGCAATTTCTTTAGCTTCAGGCTGTGACTCCACCTCCTAAAGGGAAAACAAGTGCTGGGGAAACTGCTTCCTCAAGTAACCAACATTTATTTTTGGCTTGTTTAGGTGTCAGGCTCTGAGCATAAGTACTTTACATTTGTCATCTTCTTTGATTCTTATTATAGCCGTATAAAGTATGTACTGTTGTTTAAAATAACAACATGAGAAATTAAGATAATGTTACTTGCTCAGAGACACAGGTAGCTGGTACACAAAAAGGATGGGTAGACCTTGATTTTGAACTGAAAGAGAGGGTTTTGTCCCCTGCCCTTTCTGGACAAATACTTATACATACTAAATCCTGGAGTGGGTTTTAGGAGTGTTTGGAAGAATTGTAATCTGTCCACTCCCATGTTGAATCAACCAGGACACCTTGGTGCCTGTGTATTTAACTGGTCTTTCCAGCGAGGCAGTTAGGGCTGATCATAGATTTTTATATTCTTCCCCAAACTATCACAGTGCTTTTCATAGAAAATGTCCAGTAATTGGCCAGTCAGTGATTAGTTAGGATATAAAATGTGAAACAGGGTGGCTATGTGACATGGATAGTATGCTGAAGCATTTCTCTAATATCAATATAATCATTGAAACTCATGGGCATAGTCCCAGAAGAAAAATTGCCTCCTATAGTACAGTTATGTAGAACAGCCTGGAAAAATCAGGTGAGATCAAACATTTTTACTATATTGATATAGCCATTATTACAGGAAGAAGGGTTGTAGTTATGAATATTTAGCCATGTTTTCTCACAAATAAATCTCACATTTGCTTATCAAAAGTATTAGACCCACCTTCTGGTGTGTATGAGAGACTCCAGCTATCAAACACACAGAGTTATATCACCTTCCACTTGGTGGCCAGGAACATGCAGGTGTATTTACCTGATCTGTTTAAATACCCATCGTTTTCACAAGGTCTAGTAGGTGTTCGATCAGGGTCACATAACCATTCTGGTATTGTCTTATATTGAGTTGATTAGCCACTTGAAAAACTGTAAGGATGAAGTGATAGAATTCACTAATCAATTGATTGACTGAATTATTGAGCTCTAGTAAAAGTCTTGTCACTTTGAGTAAGAAACAATATACTGATGGAATCTTATTAATTAGACTAAGAGAAATTCTTATGTAATAAAAATAATTTTGTAATATTTTGCAGAGATTTTCATTTCATTTGTTTAGAAGTCTTCATATTTCAGAACATCATTTGGTAATTTAGAAATTTAATGATATTTTTAGGAAAGCAAATTTTAGAGTAATATATGCCAAATTAGGTGTTTCAAGCAACCTAACTATCAGCTTTTTTTTATGGGAGACTTTTTGTTTATAAATAATGTCTTTACAGTCTAATTGATAAAATTTAACTGTGTTAAATTGGCTCATGAATACGAATAAAGAGATTTCAAGTAGATATTTTATTATACATATTTTAAAACAAGGTTCTCTTCATTCGATAAGCAGTTATTAAATTCTGTTAGGTACAGAAGTTTTTTGATAGACTACCATACAATATAAGGATTAAAGCATGTGGGGTTTATCTTAGAGTGATGACCGCAGCTTTTGGTTTGGCTGTATGAAAGTGATTTATCAGAATTTCTATTTAGTCTAAAAGAATGAACAGAACATATATAGAAAAACTATCTTGTAATATGACACACAACTTCACTGAGGGTCAGAAAATAGCCAAATTAAATAAGTGAATTATAAAATCTTAGTGTATAATATGTGCTCCTCAGGCTACAGCTTCTAGAAAGTGAAATCATGTTTTTGCCATGGATGGTAATTCCATGTATGAAAGTGAGGGAATGCTGCTGCTAAAACTTGATAAAAATAAACTGATTTCCTGTGGTAGGCAGTTTATAACATCCTTTGGGTATAGATCAGTTAGTATGAGACAATTCATTTGGTAATGTTTGTTGACGTTATTTTTAAATTAGGCCGTCTTAAATTTGAAGAAAAATAATTCTAAACTACAAATGTTTATAGGAGAATTTAAAATTGTAAGACACTGTTTTAGACTACTGACTTTAAAAAGCCAAAGCAATCGTTTTGGTAGTTATCTCAGTGAGGCCACATGGTCTAAGCAGTTTCTCACATGTGGCATCAAAAGAACAAATATTTGGCAATTTCTCAATTGTTAGCAGGTGGCCTTTTCCTGCTGGTGACATTTGAATGAAGTGTGACTAACATTCTTTTCTTTGCCCATTGCCCCAAGAATGATTTCCAGTGAAACTTCTTGATTTCTTGTAATTTGCTGTTGTAATATAATAACAACAAACTAGCAAATACATAGTGTTTAACATGTTCCAGACATTGTTTCTAAGTGCTGTGAATGTATTCATTCACTGAAGCCTCATAACAACTCTCTGGAGTAGGTACAATGATTCCATTTCGCAGATTAAGAAACTGAGACACATAGAATTTAAATCCATCTAAGTGGCAAAGCAGGATGTGAACCAGACCTCCAGCTTCCAGAGACTCCTTTCACCTGCCACACCACACCATACCGTATCCAAGCAGAGAGAGCCACAGAACACTTACCAAATTGTAAGTTGCACAATTCATGGGATCTGTCAGGAACCCTACAATGGATAATTTTGAGAGTACATTTTGTATTTTCAACCTTATAACCAGTGTCTAAAGATGATCAAGTAACCACTTGGCAGAAAATTCTAGCTAAAGGGCTGCTATCCCTACCAAGCAATGCTTCACTTAAAATGAATGAATCAATTCAAATTCTCTTATTTTATAGTTAATAATTTCCTGATCTTTTAGGTCACGAGAAGCATATTAATGGCAGAAGCTTGGTATTCTTGACTTTCAAGTACAAACACCACCTGGGGAGTTAACATGGAAAATTCAGATTCAGTAGGTGGGGCCTGAAAACCTACATTTCTAGCAAGCTCAGGTTTGCTGCTCCCACCACCACTGCTCACTGCCCCACCTTTTGAGTAGCAAGGCCATTGATGGAAGTATCTGTTGCTATAAAAGGCAAAAGAATTGAGTATGTGGCTTGCTTACTTAAGAATATTTCTAAACCATTTTATCAGGAAGTTCACAGCAGCATGAATAAGTAAGAAAGCATGATCTTATTCAAATACAGAGCTAATTATGTTGCTCCCCTGACAAAAACCTTTTGAGGCTGCCCACTACTCATCCAGTTAGGACCCTAATCCCTGAGGAATCAGCAGTGTGCCCTTCTCTGGCTGTGGCCGACTTGTCCAGCATATTGTGTCCTGCTGTCCTCCAGCTTAGCTCGCTCCAACTCATGCATATTGTGATCTCGTTTGTGCAGCCCAGATTTGTACATTTGTAACAACAATGTCTCTGCTGAAATGTCTTGAGGAAAAAGGCAGCTGTTCCAACACCAATGACCTTTTAATTGTCCCATATATGTACCAAGTTCTTTCCATGGACAGAGCCCTTGAAATGTTGATTAGGGGGCCTAGAATCTTCTTCCCCTCCATTTCCTGGCAACTGCTAGTCATCTTTTAGCTTAAACATTACTTGCTCGGAAGTTGTCTTTGATTGTTCCATAAGGTCCCATCATAATTCCTTCTGTTATACTTGTCACAATTTTAAGTGAAAGATTAATTCACATGATTGTGTATTTAATGTCTGTCTCAGCCTCTCCAAGCTCCAGGAGGCAGGGACAGCTCACCATGTATCCCCTGTGCTTGGCCTTGTTCTTGATGCTTCAGACTGGTACCAAGCACATAGGATGTGCATGTGTTGAATGAATTAATGGGGGCCTTTTAAATTTCTATGACAGCAATTCCATTTCATTCATTAGCTTTATGAGCTCTCTGAACTTTAGTTGCCTCATTGCTAAATGGGCTACTAATATTGACTTTATACATTCATTTTGAGGCTTTAAAAGTAAATACAAAGTATGATCAGCACCTAGGAGGTACTTAATTTATATTAGATTCTTTCCTTCTTTTATAGTGGAAGCCAGGAAGATATTCCTGATGTATTTCTCTTCTGCCATCACTCTTCCTGGGCTCTCTATGCAGTGGTCTCTCCCTCGCTTCCTACAACTCTCCCCTCTGTCTAAGCATAAATTTAAGAGTCTCCAAGGAGGTGGGCTTTCCCCTTTTATACCTGTTTGCCTGACATGGGAGCCCTCATAAGGAAACGAAGACCCAAAGAAACCTGAGTTATACCTGAGTACTTTTTTTGCTAGGTCTAATGAGGAATGGACAATTGTGGAGAAATACGGTAGGTCAAGGAGAAGGAGGTAAGGGTAGCAAACTGGCGAAAACATAGCAAGACTTGTTTTTTAGGATTCTTCTCTGTGTCCCTTTGACTTTAGAGGTGAGAGTGCTCCTTTCCTGCTGGTATAGGGAGAGTGCTCTCACTTAAGGACTTTATGACTTATTTCAGGAAAGAAGGGAATTGAAGAAAGTCAGAGTAATTTTCCTACTTTTGCTGGTTTTTTCAGACTCCTTTAGCGTAAAATATTAAATATGACAAGGTGCCATATTTGGAATAGCATGTCCTCAACCCCAGCAACTGTATTGTAGCAGAACTTTATTTATGATCACTGAAATTTGAATTCTCATGGCTTTTGCATGTCTCAGAACATATTCTCTTTCTATTTTTTTCCAACCATTTAAAAACCATCCTCAGCTTGTGGGCCATTAAAGCAAAAACAAAAACAAAAACAAACAGGGGGCAGGCTGATTTGTCTCCTGGGCTGTAGCTGCCAACCCTCGTTCTAGTGGGTTGTGCAGCACCCAAGCTCCTGGGTGGCTCTGTCACGTCTCTGCAGTGCGCTCACTTGGAGAGGAGGCCTGCACGGAACCCTAGCACGGCATGCTTAACTTCTCTCCCAAGGCCTGAGTACACATGCTGCTACACAGGCAGGGTTGGTATCTTCCTCCAGGAGGAATTTCCCTCTGAAATAGCTTTAACTCAGTTCTCAAAACTTTCCTCTTTCTCTTTAGGACTGCCAGCTACAGAATTTGGACCAATTAGTCCACCTATGTGTAGTGGTCATCAGACATTGTCTGGAGTACAATTGTCTTTCTTGGCAAAAAGTGTTCAAAGCGATATGACCCACTTAAGAGTCAATACAGAGAAAAACGCTTACTATGTTAAGTAAAAGTTAGGTTATACCTTGCTTAAATAAATTAGGTATATCTAAATTCGGAGAAGAAAAGACTAGAGGAAACAAGATAGCTATCCTTAACTATTTTGTCTTCATGTAAAAAAATAATAGACTGTCCCATTCAACAAGTGGAGATGTTGGGGAATAATTTAGAAGGCCTTGCATTCTGACTGTCAGTCTGAAAACCTGACTTCTCATCCCTAATGATAACTAGGGAAGTCGTTTACAACTCCAAGTTTCTTTTCTTTATCCACAAAAGAGGCTGGCCTAGATTTTGGTAGTCCTTTCTGATAAGAGTGATTATACACACACACAGGGACCAGCAGAGATAACACCCGCTTAAGTGTGGTTTGGTAGGGTAGTAACACGGGTGTAAGAATTTATGGTTCTAATTTGAACATTTCACCTAAAATGTCACATGGTGTGCCTGAGTGTGATGTTGTTATGTTATAGAATTACATGCTTATGACTTTGTAATAAAAGATTTTGTAATAAAAAAGGGGCGTTATTTGTGCTGGGTCCTGTGTCTGTGTGTGTGTGTGTGCGTATAGATATATATAGTTTGTTTTGTTTTTACTACAAAACAATTTGGTAACTTGAGCTGTCTAGCAGAAGGACTGGCTACCTTGAATGAGAGTGAACATTCACCACCGAAAAATTTCAAAAAGAAGCTAGGCCACCACTTCATAGATGCTGGAGGACTTTTTATGTATTCACTCAACAAACATATTCATTTATTGACCAAATACTTACTGACTTCCCTATAAGGTACCTGCCAGTTAAAAATCTCATTGTGTTTCTTAACCAGATAGTTAGAACTTGGAAGAAATGTAGGGGTTTAGGAGGTGAAGTTTTTAAAAACCTGCTTTGGCTGTGCTTCGTTATTCTTGCCAGTGCCTACTGCTAATGCACAATCCCTCTTTGCCCCACAAATAATTCATGTGAACTAAAATTAAATCCAACTTCGGTGACCTGATTAGCAATCATTTCTTTTCCAGTTGACAATCTTAAGCAGAACAAACCTTGCTTCCTTATCCTTAGAACTGCTCACCTAAGGGGCTTGCAGTTCATTTGAGTCCATTTTCCAAACATTAGAGCTGCGATTCCTGTGTTTAATTTTGTAGTAGTCCTGCTAGATGCAATACTAGAAAAGGGTTTCATGGTCAAAAGTATTATAGAAACACTGCATGTTGTATGCTAAATTCCCTTCTTGGAGAGTCACAAGGCTCATGAATAATTAAAGCCTCTGATTAATCCTACAGAAAACAAAAGCATTTAATGTTGTTGAAGCCAGCAGTTTCAGAATATGCATTCTACGCATTAATATCCATGAAATGTACTTTGAAAATCTTACCTCATAAAATGTGTGTGGGGAAACCCTAGTATATACAGGCAGATACAGCCAAAACTGTTTCAAAGAGGTCTGCCTATGTACATTTATAAATATGTAAATAATATAAAACAACTTTAAATATACATAATTCTGTGTACGCATGTGCAGATGATAAGTTTTCAAGGAATTGGAATCAATTGCCCAGTTATAAGCTTTTATTGAAGTAGCTATTTTCTTGATGGTTGAGAGTGCTTTTCTACTTTATTGCATCAGCCTCTTTATGACTCAGTTTCTTCATTTGTTAAAAAAATATGGAGATCAAATTCACCTCATAGAGTTTTTGTGATGATCAAGATAAATGGGAAAATGTATGTGAAATCCTTCGTTTAGTGCTTGCACCACTGTGGACACTCAGGAAAGACCTGTCTCCCATCTCTCTACCCTCACAGCCCTGAGTCGAGATGTGGGTGTTCCAAAGAGAGATCTGACGTTCAGTGCTTATTTGGTTACTTAAGAAAACAGCATAGAATAAATCATTAGTGCTGCCCCCCAATTTGTATATAAGCATTTTAGAACATAAAGCAAGAAAATAATTCCCAGGATAAAACTTGGAAAAGAGGAGCTCTAAAATATTATTTTTTGTCTTTTATGTTTAAGGCGCATTACATGAGGTTTTTCTCTTTTTTTTTTGGAATTTCAAAATTAACCAAAATAAGAACAGTTTAAGGGGAAAAACTAATAATCAAGTAATGTTTAATTGAAAACATAAATAAATGGCAGGTTTTTGTATCTATTGTTAGCCTTTCATAAACAAACTGCAAGATTTTCAAAACCAATTTTTAAGACAGGTTTCCATTTTATTTGTATTAATTTCCATAGTGAACTAGGCTGTGACTTTCAAACTTTGTGCTTCCCTAAGGCAATTTTCATGTGCTGCTCCACCCCCTTTTTCTTGGCTATTAGTTTATTGGTCTAGTGTTTTATCTTCGGAGCACTTGTGTTATATGCATTCATGCACTTTCTCATACCTCTGTCTAAAGTGAGGCTCCCTGTCTCCCCTTGGTTAGGGATGCTCTTTAGTGCCTGGTTAATTTGGGATCCCTAAGCTCATGGCACACTCTTCCAAATATTGCTGCCAAATCCATTTCAGTGACTCAGCAGGAGCTTGTCATTAGCAACATTCTTGTAGAAAGTAAAAATTAAGCAGTCTTGGAAAGCAGAATGCTAGTGTACCATGCATGTGTAAATCTTCGGGAGCAATAAACAGAGTCTCCTGGTGGGTTGGAGGTGAAGGTCCTCAGCTGACACCACCCTTCCTTTGAAGCACTAACAAGTTCATTCCACAGAAAGAGTTTAAAATAATGACTGCAGTGAAAGGGCCCTTTGTGTTATTGAAAATACAATCTGTTTCCAAATGTTATATTTGTTTACATAATGTATAAACCATTTGATAGATAAAGGAGAAGGCAGATGGAATTCAAAATAGCAGCTTTATTTTGGGTAAAACCTGGGTCAGAGAATACAGCTTTAAATATGTGGCTTGTCAACACTGCCCTCCAGAATAAGCTCATCTCTCCATCCCTCCAACTGCCCTAACTCCCCGCGCCTACCCACTAAACCCCCAGCAGAGCTGAAAACTACAGGACTCCCTTATAGTGGCAGAGTCTTCCCTGGTAGACTTCACAGACTGGGAAAGCTGGCCACAATTCAGCTCCTTGAAGTTAGGTGGGTCCCAGATACAGAGCCACCCATGTCTAGCCTCCCCCAGAACCCCCACACAAGCTCACCACTGAGATGGGTCCTTTCTTCCTCTTCAGAATGAGGAGTGGGAGAGACAGGAATGTGTTTCATACTAAAGGGAGGACAATAAGAGAGTCCAGGCCCAGGTTAGATGTTGATCCAATGGGAAAATACCTCTTGAGTAAATGAAATGACTGAGGGAGTTGAGGCTAGGTGGATGAGGATTGTTAGAACAATGGATACTTTAGGAAGATCTAGAAGTCACTGACATTTATTCCTTTCACTACTGACAATCCCATAAAGACACTGGGGGATTTTTTTACTTAAATAAACAAATTTCTCATCCAGAAGCAGAGGAAACAAAAAAGGAGAGGGCTAGAGCTTCACGTGGAGGAGAAGGGAAAGGGCTGACTAAAGAAGCGGGTTAAGGGCAGTCCCACATGCACGTGCGGTGTATAAAATTGGAGACGGTTACATAGGGAGCTAACCCAGCCCTATGCTAGACCACACAGCTCAGGGTTTTAGTGCCAGGAAGATAAATCCCCATAACTTCTGACTGCAAAAACCAGTGGGGTTGGAGCAGAGGGAGAAACTGCCGGATTTTTAGGAGACTCCACTTAAAGGTCCCACGAAGACTTAAAACATATGCAGACCCACCCACTCTGGGATTCAGCACCAGGAAAATAGTTGGAAGGGTGCCAGTTGCACAGGGTGAGTGCCAGGCAACCCTCCAGGAGCCAGGCAGCAGCATGGGCTCCTCTCCAAACTCTCCTCCGACACAGAGCCACACAGTGGTGAAGCAAGATGCCCCGCCTTGGTGACTAACTAAGGCTCTGCCCCACATAACTTACAGATGCCTTTTCTACAATAGGCCACACTATTAAGATGCAGAGTCAAAACAGCTCTACTTAATACACAGAAACAATCACAGGGAGGCTGTCAAATTGAGAAGACAAAGAAATATGGCCAGAATGAAAGAACAGAACAAAACCCCAGAAAAAGAACTAAATTAAATGGAGATAGCCAACCTATCAGATACAGAGTTCAAAACACTGATGATCAGGGTGCTCAGAGGTCTCACTGAGTATGGCAACAACATAAAAAAGACCCAGGCAGAAATGAAGGTTACACTAAGTAAAATAAAGAAAAATCTATAGGGAACAAACAGTGGAGGGGCTAAAGCTGGGATTCAAATCAATGATTTGGAACACAAAGAAGAAATAAGCATTCAACCAGAACAGAATGAAGAAACAAGAATTAAAAAAAAAAAATGAGGCTAATATAAGGAGCCCCTGGGACATCTCCAGAAATACCAACATCCAAATCGTAGGGATGCCAGAAGGAAAAGAGGGAGAACAAGAAATTGAAAACTTATTTGAAAAAATAATGAAAGAAAACTTCCCTAATTTGGTAAAAGAAATACACATACAAGTCTAGGAAGCACAGAGAGTCCCAAACAAGTTGGACCCAAAGAGGACCACACCAAGATACATCATAATTAAAATGTCAAAGGTTAAAGATAAAGAGAGAATCTTAAAAGCAATAAGAGAAAAGCAGAGTTACCTACAAAGGAATTCCCATAAGACTGTCAGCTGATTTTTCTAAAGAAACCTTACAGGCAAGAAGGGACTGGCAAGAAGTATTCAAAGTGATGAAAAGCAAGGACATACAACCAAGATTACTCTATCCAGCAAAGCTATCATTTAAAATGGAAGGGCAGATCAAGCCATTATTACATGAAATGTTAAAGGGACTTATTTAAGAAAAAGAAGATCAAAACTATGAACAATTAAAATGGCAACAAATTCACAAATATCAACAAATGAATCTAAAGAAATGAACTAATCAAACAACCAGAACAGAAACAGAATCATAGATATGGAGATCATTTGGAGGGTTACCAGCTAGGAGGGGAAGAGGAATAATGGAGGAAAATGTGCAGGGATTAAGAAGCATAATTGGTAGGTACACATTGACAGGGGAATGTTAAGAATAGTATAGAGAAAGGAGAAGGCATGCAACTTATATGCATGACCCAGGGGCATGAACTAAGGAGGGGATTGTTGAAGGGAACGGGGGTACCAGTCAGAGGGGACAAAGGGAAAAATTAGGACAACTGTACTAGCATAATCAATAAAATATATTTTTTAAAAAAGAAACAACCAATCAATGCAAAAGCAAGTGGAACAACAAGTTGATGTTTCTCTTTCTCTCTCCCTTCTCTAAAATCAATAATTTCTTAAAAAAAAACAAGCAGGTTAAAATTATAAAGCTCTAGCTGAGTCTTCTTGAAAGGAATAGGGGACATCATGATGAAAGTGTATGTAAAAGCCTATCGCAATAGTGGAAGGAATTCAGAAGTTAAGGAAAGACAATGTTTGTTGGTGAAAACCTGACCAAGGTGTTGATTTTCACCAAGTTTTCTAGAAGGGCAACTACTTCAGCCTATTTGGGTTTTTCAAATAGCAAAAATTCCTAGCAAAGTAAACAGGAACAGACTACTTTAGTTTATGACAAAGGAAAATGATCAAAAATAAAAAAATAATATCTCATTGAAGTGTCTTGACACATTTACATAATAACAATGATGCTACTACTACTTATTACTATTTGTTATTATTTTTATTATAACTGTTCCTCATATCCATCCCCCTTTCTTCATCTGCACCATTGTTGCATAATTCCTGGGGCCTTCGATTGTGCATGCTCTGTTGATTGCCTGGCTTCATCTCCCACCCCCCTCACACCAGCCACACTTCAGTCATGTCAGCCTACCCGCAGCTACCTGTCTTCTTCCCATTATACCAATCCTTCTGTCTCCTGGAAAGCAGCTCCCCCACCTCAACCTTGTCATGCCAATGTACTTCAACTTTTCCTAAAAGACTTTGCTGAGACATGATCTTCTCTGCGTGCGCCCTCCCCCCATTTAAACCATCATCTTTTGAGCTTCCATAGTGCCTAATATTTAAGGCACTTAGACTTAAGGTGACCAAATAATTTGTCAGCCAACCTGGGGCACTTTTAAGAATGAAAGAGGATGCTACTAATATTGATAACTGCACCAGAGCAACAGACATAATCCAGGAATGCCCCAGACAAACCCGAGTGTATGGTCACCTTACTTAACCTTACATTGCTGTACTGATTGTTGCATTTCTATCATCCCCTGCCCTCACAAACAAGCACATGTACACAGGCAGTGAATCCTGGGAAAGTATGGGCCTCAGCATCTAGTATAATGACTGCTGCCATATTCATCAATTGATTAATTGAATCATGGGAATATTGTTGGAGGGGAACGTTCTAGACTAGTAAAATGGCATAAACAAAAGGAAATGGGAAGGGATATTTGCAAGGAAACTAGTCTGGGTGAAATGGATGTCTAGAGATTGAAATATAATTTGGCAAAAGATTATGGAAATTGATTGTTAGGCAAGGAATTTCCAGTGAATTGGAGGGACAGGACATAGGGGAATAGATGAATGATAACTGATAGTTTTATGTAAGATGAATTGGAGGGAGGGAAAGGCAGGGAGAACTGCAGAGCCTAGATAAGAAAAATGAAATTATGAATGCCCAGACTATTACTCTTTGTCATTTAACCTTTTATACCTTATGAAAATGTCATGACTCTTCAGATAGCAAGTGACATAAATTAACCTGGTTTAACCGAACAGGAAAATTTATTGGCTTAGCTAATATAAATATACAGGCATTGCTAAATTCAGGTTCTCAAACAGTGATATCTCATCAATAATGTTCTCTCTATCTCTTGGTTCTGCTTCTTACTGTACAGGATTTGTTCTCGGTCAAGTTCTCCCCAGAATGGTCATCAGTAACTTTCAGCTTAGCAACCCCAGTTCAAGGAGACCAGTTTACCAATAGTTTGGGAAAACCCCAAGGGATATTCTCATTGGTTACCCACATATCCCTGAACTGTTAATAGGGGCTGTTGGGGGTATCATGCACTGATTGGCCAATACTTGGTCATGTGCCCACCCCAGATGATGGAATCAGCTTCATCCAACCAAATGAGCAGAGTGTGTGTGGAGTGGGTGGTGGTGCAGAGGAGGGCTGATAATGGAGGCAAGGATAACTTGCTTAAACTAACTTGTTTAAAAAGAGAGAGAATGGTTATTGTAAAAAAAAAAAAAAACAATTTCCTCTACATAAAATCTGTGGTGTTATTTCTTAGTTTCAAGATAGCATTGAGTTCTAGAGCATGAAAATCAAATCAAAGAAATAAAGTTATCAAGAAGAAACATAAAGTGATGAGCTTCTAAATGAGCAAGAAAAATCTGTACTCATTCCAAAATAATCTACACTATATTTATTTAAGATATTTAAAATATGAGATAAGATATGACAGTCATTATCTTCAACTCAATGAACACTTTTACGTATTATGATGCTGGACATGTGTAACAGTATAGGAACTTCTGATCACTAATCTTTGAAGAAATCCTAATGGAGCCAGAGGAAGACTGAAAAGGGCAATTAAAATGGCTACATCTTTGTGGGAATTCCTACAATAGGTTTATTGAGAAACCAATTGATAAACCTCTTAATTCTGAAATGACAGGACCTATGGGTTTGAAAAACACATATAAATGTATTTGTAGAGTTAGTAGCATAATTCTGAGAACACTATAAATGTGAATTGTCCATGAAATTTATGTTCTGAATAAAGGGTTTAGAAGTGCTAAGAACATAAATCCTGAAGAGAGATAAAAGATTCAACTAGCTTTAAATAGATTTTAGATAACAAAGGGGTATATAAAGAATAATTGTATTTGGGATTAAGTTATACACACCTGTATTCATTTATGTATATTTGTACATAATATTAATAAAATACTGCATCAAATGTAGTGAATATCATGTATTGGTAGGATCTGGTAAAAATTTAGTTTTCTTAGTTGGATTTTTTATGATTTCTAGGATGAATATATATTACTTTTAAGTGAAAAAGAAATCAAAGAGTTTTCTTAAAGAGTAAAACATTTTGACACAGAAGGAATCCAGCATTGTTCTTTGAAGTGATGTCATTGTGGTCTTTCTCACAGTCTTTCCTCTACATATATCCATGTGTATCTCAGGTAAAAGATGGGGTTAGATGGGCCATTGGTCTCAAAGAATGTGGCGTTTCTCTTATTATTAATCAAATACATTTTTACAGCATTATGTCAGAGTGAGTGATATGAATTTAATCACATTTACTGATACCTATCTTACTAAATCATGTTTATTCTTTTTAAGAATGCACCTTTCAAGAACAAAGTTCTGATACAGAAAATAATATGAGCCAAGTATCTAGCTTGGTGGAAGCCATCTTTAAAGTGCTATACTATTGCAGTTTTTCTCCACAAATATTTGGAAATGTTTTTGTGAGCTACATGGAAGAAGAACAATTATGGGACTTTTTATATAACATTCCAGGTATGAGAAATTTATAATGTTAAAAGAAGCATTTTAAAGATAGCTAAATATATGATTAAAGGTGTTTTAAAAGTTTTATCAATATCAGTTTTGCAGAGTCTGTTATTTGTAAAAGTTTATCTTATATTTTCTTACTATAAAGTCTCCTTTTGAAAGTCATTAGCCATTAGTTCCTGTCAAAATTTAGTATACTTGGGACAAATGAGGTGACAAGGAGGTTGAGGGGGGAAATTATGTAATTCAGCTTTATTATTATTAGGAAGTACACTTTCATAAAAAATTAACTTACTATTTGCCAGAGATTATGCTCACTATTGAACATAAAAGCATTAGTAAGATGTGAAAAAATATTTTGTGATTCTTGGGTGCATTTTTTCAATGAACTGATGGACAAAACTACTAGTCAATTTTCTTCAAATGCAAAAGGTATTTGTTATGGTGACCCCTGTGCTCTCTCTACAAGGTATCCTGTCATTCCTTTGGGGACTGTATGTTTTCCCCTGTGTATTGTTCTTGAGCAGATGTTAAAGGCAGAGCAGGTTACCTATCTGAATGGGAAGTGCTCGTGGGTTGCCCCACCTTCAGGGCGAGGCACAAAGATTCTCACATTGTTTCCCTACCTTTAAATCTCCGTATTTAATATCTTGAGAAAACAAAGGATGGGAAGTTAGTGGTTTCCTGTTAGTCCATTAACCATGTACATCGTTTACATTAGGCTTTCAACCTATAAGCTTTCTCCTACACTGTTTTGGAACTGCAATTTCCATAAAATATTTTCTAGGATCCATATTTTAAAACTAACTGGATCACTATCATGGTTTCACTCTTTTGGCTATCCTTTAGACTCGACTCAAATATCTTTTTATCTATTTTGAAGTCATATTACATCTTTTCTTATCATCTCTGCAAAATAGCAATAGATAACTATGTAATAATTTCAAAAACCTGAATCTGTCACATAGAGGTTCTATAATAATTATCTCCTTTTAAAGTTATATCTCACTGTTTTCACACATTCTTTCATTGCTCCCCTTTAACCAAAGGAGGGTAATTTTCTAGTTAACTATAACGAATTACTTCTGATGTGGACTTGACTGGACTGAAAGAAAAACAATTTTGAAAGCCCCTTCAGCCCCTACTGGTTTTAGTTGCTTCTGGTGAAATATAAGCTGAATTCTCTCACAAGATTGTGAAGAATTGGTGACTCAAATGCTTCATCCATTATTTTATCCTTCAGCTCTTAAGTTCTTGAACCATTTGACACTCAGCCCAAAACAGTCCTGAAAATTACTTAGAAAATATCAATGGAGTTCAGGTGCTGGCATGAGAAAGCAAAATCAATCTAACTATTCAATCCTAACTAGTCTTCTCTCTAGACTTTGAGTAAATCTCCCTCCATAAGGTCAGACAAGTCTCTTTAAACAGGTATTGCACATATTTATAGAGCCCAAATTTGTGTAGGGAGTCTCAAGGGGCCAGAACTTCAAATTGGTGAAATGTTCTTGGTCTTTATATGAGTTGTTTTTACTCATGTGTGTGTGTGTGTGTGTGTGTGTGTGTGGTTGCTCCAGAGTTTACAATGTATATCTTTAACTCATCAGTTTACCTTTTAATAATATTATAGCACTTCACATGTGAGAACTTTATAATGAAATATTTCTATTTATTCCCACCTATCTTTTATGCTAGGGTTGCCAGGCATGAGGTTTAATGTTATAAACCCCACAATTCATTGTTTTATTTTTGTTTCAGTCCATTATATTTTAAAGAAATAGAAAATGAAAAGTAAGTCTTTTACATTTATCCATATATTTAGCATTTCTGGTACTCTTCTTTTACTGGTGTAGATCTGAGTTTTTGACAGGCATTATTCTCTTTCTATCTGAAACACTTCCTTTAATATTTCTTGTACTATGAATTGTCTGCCACCAAGTTATTTTAGCTTTTGATTGCATGAAATAAGTACTTGGCCTTTATATTTGAAATATTTTTATTATATAGAGAATTCTGTGTTCAGAGGTTTTTTTCTTTTCCTTTTTCATTTAGCACTTTAAAGATACTCTATTATCTTCTGGCTTGTATTATTCCTGATGATATATCAGTTAATATTAAGATGTCTTTTATATAATGTGTCTTATTTTTGTGGTTGATTTTTAATATTTGCACCTTTATCACTACTTTCCAACAATTTGATCTCATTGTACTTTATTTTACTTTTTTTTGTATTATCTCTGCTTAGGGTTTGCTGAGCTGCTTGATTCTGAGGATGTTTAGTTTTTATAGTATTTGGAGACATTTCAGCCATTCTTTCGTGGGATAGTTTATCTTTTGTCCCCTCAACCACCACTGTTTTTCTGTGACTCCCATTTCGAGAATACTAGACCTTTCGGTATTTTCCACATGTCACTGAAGCTGTATTCTGTTTGGATTTTTTTTGTTATTGTTGTTTGTTTTCTGTTTTTATAGACTTTTTTTTCTTTAGGTTTTGACTTGGATACTTCCTATTATATCAATTCAGGGGTCATTTCTTCTTCAGTTTCTAAGTTGCTATTCAGACTATCTGGTGAATTTTTTTCCTTTTTTAAAAAATATATTTTATTGATTGTGCTATTACAGTTGCCCCTTTTTTTTTCTTCCTTTATTCCTCTCTACTCTGCATACCCTGCCCCCCACCAGTATCTATCCACCCCCTTAGTTTGTATCCATGGGCTGTACGTATAAGTTCTTTGGCTTCTCCATTTCCTATACTATTCTTAACCTCCCCCTGTCTATTTTGTACCTACAATTTATGCTTCTTATTCCCTGTGCCTCTTTCTCCATTTTCTCCCCAACCCCTCCCCATGGAAAACCCTCTATGTGATCTCCATTTCTGTGATTCTGTTCCTATTTTAGTTGTTTGCTTAGTTTGTATTTTTGTTTTTGTTTAGGTTCAGTTGTTAATTGTTGTGAGTTTGTTGTCATTTTACTGTTCATATTTTTAATCATCTTCTTTTTCTTAGACAAGTCCCTTTAACATTTCATGTAATAATGGCTTGGTGATGATGAATTCCTTTAACTTGGCCTTATCTTGAGAAGTACTTTATCTGCCCTCCCATTCAAAATGATAGCTTTGCTGGATAGAGTAATTGTGGTTGTAGGTCCTTGCCTTTCATGACTTTGAATACTGCTTTCCAGGCCCTTCTTGCCTGGAAGGTTCCTTTTGAGGAATCAGCTGAGTCTTATGGGAAATCCTTTGTAGATAACTGTCTCCTTTTCTCTTGCTGCCTTTAAGATTCTCTCCTTATCTTTCATCTTGGGCAATGTCATTATGATGTGCCTTGGTGTGTGCTTCCTTCGGTCCAAGTTCTTTGGGAGACTCTGAGCTTCCTGGACTTCCTGGAAGACTATTTCCTTCACTAGATTGGGGAAATTTTCTTTCATTATTTTTTCAAATAACTGCAGTTTCTTGTTCTTCTTCATCTCCTTCTGGCACCCCTATGATTCAGATGTTGGGACATATAAAGTTGTCCTGGAGGTTCCTAAGCCTCTCCTCACTTTTTTTGAATCCTTGTTCCTTCCTTCTGTTCTGGTTGGATGTTTATTTCTTCTTTCTGCTCCAAATTGTTGATTTGAGTCCAGGTTTCCTTCACTTCATTGTTGGTTCCCTATATTTTTCTTTATTTCACTTTGCATAGCCTTCACTTTTTCCTCTATTTTAGGACCATACCCAACCATTTCGGTAAGTATCCTGATTACCAGTGTTTTGAAGTCTGCATCTGATAGGTTGGCTATTTCTTCATTGGTCAGTTCTATTTTTGGAGCTTTGATCTGTTCTTTCATTTTTTTTCTCTTGGCACCCATTATGTTGTAAGAGCAGAGCCCTAGGCATTTGCCAAGGCAGGGCAACCACTTTCCTACATTATGATACTGTATGTGTGGGAGGGGTCAGAGAGAGAGCAATGCTTCTTGCCTCGTCTGTTGGCCAGCTTTCAGTCACTTCCTCTACTACCCACAAGCACATTGGGCCTTTCTGGTGCTGATTCCCAGGTGGTGGTTTTGTGTACACTCTATGACCCTGTGGGTCTCTCCAATGAACTCTCTGGTGAGGCCAGGAGTTTCTCCTGCCACCACAACCCCCACAGGTTTTTTTAATCAGAGGTTTTGAGGCTTTATTTCTCCACGTTGGAGCCCTAGGTTGCGCAGTCTGTCTCACTCTCCAGTAGTTCCTCCTGGTTTATCCACATGCAAATGTGGGACTGCCTGCTCTGCCAGCCACTGCCTCACCCACCCTAGTCCTCCAGCCACTGCCTTGCCACAAGTCCTCTCCATCCTGGTTGCCTGTCTCCACCCCTCCTACTGGTCTGGATGAATATTTCTTCTTTAACTCCTTGGTTGTTGGACTTCCATACAGTTTTATTTTCTGGCAGTTCTGGTTATTTTTTGTTTAATTGGTTGTTATCTTTCTTTTGGTTGTACGAGGTGGCAAAGTATATCCACCTATGCCTCCATTTCAGCCAGAAGTCTGACTTCACTTTTGTTGGTTTTAACTAAGCATTTTATATGATTTTATTTTTTGTATTTTCTTGTCATATCAGTTATATTGCAGCATATATATAGAGTGTGTGAAATTAATCCAAGTTTACTTTCTTTTTTAAATGTGGTTTTTGTTTTTGAAGAGAGAAAAAGGAAGAGAGAGAGAAAGAAAGAAACATTGATGTCAGAGAGAAACATCCATTGTTTGCCTCCCATATAACCCGCAACCTGGGCATGGGCCCTGATGGGAAATTGGGATGATGCTCCAGCTAACTGAGCCACACTGTCCAGGGCCCAAGTTCACTTTCAAATACTAATACCTCAAAATTGTGTATCTTATAATAACAAAATAATTCTAATTTCTCCCTTTTGTGCCATTGCTATTATTCATTTTACTTATAAATAAAAATACAGAAGTATACTCATATATATGCATATATAATATATGCATGAGTTAATACATTGTTGGTATTATTATTTCAAACAAAATTACCTGTTAGATCAATTATGAATAAAAAAAGTTTTAATTTTACCTTCACTTATTTTTTCTTCAATGCTCTTTCTTTATGTAGATCTGAGTATTTGATCCATACTATTTTCTTTTTCTCTAAAAAATATCTTTGAACATTACTTACAAGGCAAGTTCACTGGTGTCAAATCTTCTCAATTTTTGTTTCTTTAACAAAGTATTTATTTCTCCTTTACTTTTGAAAAATAATTTTGCAGGATATAGAATTCTAGGTTGATTATTTTTCTTTCAACACTTTAAATTTTGCTTTACTCTTTTCTTAACAGCATTGTTTCTGAGAAGTCAAATGTAATTTTTCTCTGTGTTTCTCTAAATATAAGGTGTGTTTTTCCATATGGCTTCTTTCAGGACTTTTTCTTTATGTTTGATTTTCAAATAGTTTGAAGATAATATGCCTAGGTATAATTTTTAAAATATTTATCCTCTCCGTGTACTTTTAACTTTCTGGGTCTGTGGTTTGTCTTTAACATTAATTTGGGAAAAATTCTTTTTCATTGTTGCTTTAAATATTTCTCCTGGTTTTATTTTCTCTCTCTTTTCTCTCCAGTATTCCCATTATATGTATGTTACACTTTTTATAGTTGTCTCATAGTCCTTTAATAGTCTGTTCTGGTTTCTTTTTTCTAGTCTTTGTTCTCTTTGCTTTTCCGTTTTGGAGGTTTCTATTGAGACACCCTTAAGCTCAAATGTTCTTCCATCAGCCATGTTCAGTTTACTAATAAGCTGTTCATTTTTGTTACATTGCTTTTGATGTATAGTATTTGGGGGGTGGGATTTCTTAGGACTTTCATCTCTCTATTTACATTGCCCTTTTGTTCTGTTATGCTATCTGTTTTATCCATTTATACATTTGTCATATTAATCATAGCTGTTTTAAATTCCTGGTCTGATCATTCTACCATCTTTGCTATATCTGTTTCTAATGCTTGCTCTTTCTTTCAGATTTTGTGTTGTGCCTTTTAGTATGTCTTATAATTCTTCCTTTCTTTTTTTGTTTAAAGCTGGACATGGCATACTGGTAAAAGGAACTGCTCTAAATAGGTCTTTAGTAATATAGTGGAGAGGTGTTGGGGGGAAGGTAAGCTATCTATCATCCTATGGTTAGGTCTCAATTTTTTAGTGCGCCTGTGCCTCTGGATGGTATACTTCACAAACGTTTCTCAGTTTTTTCCTTCCCTCTTAAATAGGAGAGTATGGCTAGAACAGGCATTTCTCTTCACCTAGGCTCTGAAGAGTTAGGCTCTGAAAACCCCACTGGGTTAGGCTCTGTTTTAATAGTTTCTCCTGAGGGCAGGCCTTAAGAAGAACAGAGTGCTCCAGCCTATTTCAAAGTGTTTCTTTTTTCCTCCCCATGCTGGAAGCACTAGGGGATTTTTCTCTGAAGTTTACTGGGGGAAACTAGTGGAGCTCCTGGAGGTAAAACTCATAAAAGTGTGGCAGCCCCATCCCCCATGCCAGGTATTTCTGAAGTTTTAACCTCCAACTTGTCTGCACTGAACCTCCAGCAATTTGTCAATTACAGTTGAGATTTTCCCGCTGTGGCGCTGCTTCTCCTAGTAGCTTCTGCTGGACCCTTTGCTCCAGTGAGCCATGACTCCCTGTATTTGCCTGTCTGTTCTTTTTTCCCTGTCTTCACTTCTCTTACATTTTCAAGAAAAGCTGTTTTTTTCCATTTGTTTAGCTTTTTATTTGTTGTTAAGATACAATAGTGACTTACAGGCTCTTTATATGCACAGTCAGAAATGAGAAGTTCTTGTCACTTACTCTCTTTTTCCTATTCCCTCTTCTCCAATTTCTCCTTAAAAAAAAAATCTGTATCTTATTTCTACCATTGGCATCTGTAGCTATTGCTTAATCCTCCCCATACTATCTCGTGCTCAAGATGTTTCAGACCCTGAATCAAGAGAATACTATGCAGCCCAATATTACAACATTTTAAGAAAACTGTTATCTTAGGCAATAATAGCAAATATATGCATAATTCCTACTATGTGGCAGTTATTTTACACAAATTAATTTCTATAAATTTTAAGTAATTATTTGAGATAGGGCCATTATTTTCTCCTATTTTCAGTATCTTGATTTTATTTTAAAAGGAATGAACACACTCTTTTAACTATAAGAAATAGAGTTTCTGAATTTCTAGAATTTTTAGATACCTGAGATGATTTTAATGCATGATCGAAAGAGTTGAACCAAAATGAATATTAATTATTAATACAGGAAGAAGGGTTCTTTATTCCTTTCAATGAATTAAAATCTTGAAACATCATTAAAAAGACAGACAGCTTACCTAGCTGATGATTGTGCCATATTAAAAAAATTTAAAAACTCTCACTATTTGATATTACCGTGATCCTCTTCACCATGGTTATTTAATAATGGCTTGAGTAACTTGAGAAATGTCACATTGAAATTTGAAGGAGAAAAAAGCATATAGATACTTTTGTATCCTGATTCAAGTGGTGGCCCCAGGACTTTGCAGTTACTTTTTAAAAAACTTGTATTGCATTTATCACACAATGTCATAGTAAGTAATAGAAATAATCAGAAATAAGGCAGGCTAGAAGAGAGAAGGAAGGGAAAAAGGCAGGTCTAGAGGGAGAGAGGGCAGAAAGGCAGGCAGAAGAATTAAAAGAAGAAGTAAAGGAAGAGGAAAATCATCATTAACATAGTAGAGTATGTCTTTTAATTTTTTATATGTTCATGTAGATATGTATTTTTTAATAAAATTGCATGTTATACTCTTTCAACCCAGTTTTATTTTTATACTAAACAATATATAGCTTTATTGTATAGATGAATGTACCTTGGTTAATTAAGCAAATTACCAATTATTAGACACTTAGATTATTTCCAATTTTTATATCTTCTATATAACCATAATAAATTTCTTAGGATAAAGTCTTAGGGATGGATAAGTAGATTAACAGGTAAGTAAAATGTTAGAGCTTTTGATATTATTGCTAAATTGTCATCTATGAAGATCACATGATTTATATTTTTACCAGTAGAGTTCCAAACTACTAGAAAATATACTTTTTCAGTATTAATTTCCATTTCCTTTATTATAAAGAAGAATTTTTAAATGGTTATGAACTGTTTATCAGTTATGTGATTTCTAGTTTAAAGCCTCTCTCATTTCCTATAGCTTTACACTAGATTATTAAGAAACTGAGTTCCCAATTGAATCAGCACAAAATTTTGCCAGATTCTGCTAACTGTAATATGCTGTCTGCTTTTGAAGTCTCAACGTGCATGGAGTCCGAGCTAGAGGTCATCCGATGCTTGAGATTGGCACTGACCGACGCTGTCAAGGACATTGTAGAGCAGATAATATCTGTGATGACCTCTGGGAGACACAGTGAGACAAGCCTAAACAAGCCTGGTGTTCCTGAACGTTTGCGCGAGAGCATTCCAAAAGAATGGAATTATATTCCCAAAGAAATCAAAAGGAAAGAGTCAAGCAAAGGTATATCCGTTTTTCTGTAAGGAAGCATCCCTGAAGAAGCAATTTTCTAGGATATGAGATCAAGGAAAATGCTAAAAATAATGATACTTGCAAACAATATTAGTCTTATTTTTACCATGTATATTTGGAACCTGTTATTTCCTTTACTATGAGTCATATAATCAAGGAAACTAGAAATAAAAATGACTCAAATGGTCATTTTCTTTATTTAACTGCCAATTCTGAATTTTCTGTAACATTGTGTTCACCTTAGTATTCACAGATTATTCACATGATTTTGACTAATTTTCTTTAAATCTGTTGAGTAATCTGAAAGTCATATTCTCAAGAGGATTGCTGTGATATTCAGTTTAATTATTCTTTCCTTAAACTTTTCCCCCTAAATGACCAATTATAACTTTGTTTTCTCTTGTTAACACACCCATATCTGTGGCTTTTAGGTCAAAAATAGCACCCAATTTAGTAACCACATATTTTTTTGACAAAGTATTTTCCCTCTCCTTGGTACGATTCTGAATTTAGTGCATTGTTCCTGCCCAAGGCAGTACATCTACCAGGTATATTTAAAAGCCAGTCCTTACATTATTCACTTACTTTGTTAATCAAGTCTTCATTTGAATATTTGTTTCTACCTAGATGCTCCTACTTTCTGAGAAGTTCACAAGATCCTTTGCATGTATATTATGTACCTCTCTGTATTCATAAACCTTCTTTAGGATTTTTAAAATCAAACTTTTCCTTCTCATAGCCATCCTTTTTTGACAATTATTTAAAACATTTATTAACAGGTGCTTGCCATTTATTGACTTTTTTGAAAAAAATCAAGTTGTAAACTTTTTAAGTTTTATTTACTTATTTTTAGAGAGGGAAGGGAGGGAGAAAGACAGAGAGAGAGAGAAACATCAATGTGCGGTTGCTGGGGGCTGTGGCCTGCAACCCAGGCATGTGCCCTGACTGGGCATCGAACCTGTGATGCTTTGGTTCGCAGCCCATGCTCAGTCCACTGAGCTACGCCAGCCAGGGCAGGTTGTAAACTTTTTTTTTTTTTAATTTTATTTATTTATTTTAGAGAGGGAAGAGAGAGAGAGAGAGAAACATCAATGTGCAGTTGCTGGGGGACATGGCCTGCAACCTAGGCGTGTGCCCTGACTGGGAATCGAACCTGCGATGCCTGGTTCACAGCCCGCACTCAATCCACTGAGCTACGCCAGCCAGGAGGTTGTAAACTTTTATTACAAATTAAAAATGAGCTTCTTAAAAATCTCAACTTGATTAGACAATAAACAATTTAAAAACCTTTAAACGTACATTGAGGAAAAAACAGGCTTTAAAAAACACATTTGTTATTTCCAAAAAGAGGTAGCTTTAGGTAAAAATTAACACCCCCATGCTGTGTAGATAATGCAGGTAGTTCCAGCTATGTGATCAGTGGGCAAACAGCAAGCACTTAAGGTCTTTAGCTCCAGTCTTTTGTTCATTTCCTGAACAACCAAACAACAATATATCCATCGATTAAAAGCAATATATATATATATTGCTTATATATTATATATATATAATTCTAAAGGAACTGTCAACAGTAAAATGCTCCAGCTCCACCCACTGAAGTCAATTGAAGGGACTAGACTTTCTTTCATCATTCTTCATGAAGATCCTAAATAACATGGCTCTTATGCAACAGCCTGGTATTACAAACTCAAATCATTTACCTATCTGTGACCTTTCACAGTAATGTTTTAATTCTATCCAATCCTTATTAAACTACCTTTGAATCTAGTAAAGCCATTTAATTGAAATTGGAAAATGTCAGCTTTTCATTACTTAAGTTCTTCCTTGTCTGAGTTGTTGCCATCACTCTTCATTCTAGCTTTTGGGTATTTCATAGATTTTGAGCAATTCAGGAGGCATGATCTATAGTTAATATGTCATGTCATAGGAGTAGCAGTTTTGCTTGTTGCTTTCAGGTTTTCTATTCATGAACAATATTGCTTTATAAAAGCATTTTGGAATTCTTCTGTAACATTTCAGAGTCTCTAGTTCCGAAAAAAGTGCTTACTTTGTATATACTAGCACTACCAAACAAAAAACCTGAGGATGAGCTGCCTGCCGTCAACAAATGACAGACTCGTGAGGCAGGTGCTGGTGCAAAAGAAAAGAAATTTATTCAGGTGCTGCACAACCTTGGAGAATGGTGGATTCCTGTCTCAAAGACCATCTCAATCCTCCTGCTTGAGCCAGAGGTTCTTACAGGGATAAGGAGGGGAGTGCTCCCCCCACCCCCATCCAATTATCTTTCCAGCTTTTGGCATGCTTGGGGCCCTATACATATTTCTAGCTCTTGGTGTGCTTGATTTAAGAACCTCCCCCATCCACCATCTTGTCCAATGGGTAGGACACTCCCCTGATGCTCTGTTTCGTGGTAAGACTAGTTCTTGTGGTTTTCCTTACTAATCTTTGTAAAATTATCGCTAAGAGTTGAAGTACAATACTTTCACAATAGACAGCCATGATGGGGTACCAACTCACATAATTATATAAAAGTAAGTGATGGAGAAAAGCAACTTTATAAAGCATTTTGTGTATTTCTGGTGGATATGACAATAGGAGAATACCAGTGTTTTTCATTTCTGTCCTCTTTTAGACTGATAGTGCTCACCCTTTATTTTTACTGCTGTGTAGAAGGAAAGATAATATTGCTCTGGCCAGGTAGCTCAGTTGGTTAGAGCATCATCTAGATATGCCAAGGTTGTGGGTTTGATCCCTGGTCAGGACACATACAAGAATCAACCAGTGAATGCCTAACTAAGTGAACAACAAATCTCTCTCTCTCTTTAAAAAAATTTTAAGAAATTTACATGTCAGAAATTGTCACTTTTTCTTTCAATAGATATTTACTAAGTGAATTACTATCACCTTCCCAGGCACTGAAGTTGAGGCCATAGATAAACTATAAATAAGATATCTCTTCTTGGTACTTGAAGACTATTATAACTTTCCAAATGTATACAAACACCTTGGGGGATATATAAGACAATTATGTGATGTGTGAAGAAAGAAGAAAGAAAGAAGGAAAGAAAGAAAGGGAGTAAATTAAGCTTTACTAAACTCTCACATGGAGATCCTCACTAGAGTTCTCCGTTGGTCTGTGTGTGCGCTAGCCCTGTGTTGGGAACAGTGTTGTTGGGGGGAGGTAGACAGGGCACCTCAGTCTTTCATTAGCGTTTAGCATACAGTAATGAGTCAAGGTTGTCGTTTACATTTTAGAATCTAGATTTAACAAAATTAATCTTCACAAAACACACAAGTGGCTTTAACGTATTCCTATAAACCAACAAATCAACTGTAGTTTAAAACTAACACTGAAATTCTGGGGAGTCCCAGACTAGACATACTCCCATGACTCTGGGGATGCTAGGAAGAACTAACGATGACAAAGTGAAAAAGCTCACGTATTTCTAACCCTAACATGAGCTTTTTCCAGCCTATTATAAAGAAAAACAACAATAATCTCATCAGATTTGGCCAAAGGAAGAATAAAAAAAAAGGAAATGTGTGGGAAAAGTATTTGAAATATGGCTTCCCTTACATTATTGTTAAACACAAGTCCTTCCTGAGCAAGTCCTGTACTTTGAGCTATTTATTAGATAAAAAATAGTTTGAACTCATCTTGATTAGCAAAAGATTTCAAAACCAAACATTTAAAACATGAAGACAAACCTCTAATCATTTCCAGCAATGTTTTAAGTCAAGTGTATTTAATCCAGTACTTTGCAAAATTTGTTGAAATAATGATTAATATCGAGAGACCTTTTTTGAAGATATGACTTATTAAAAGACAAATAGTCAGTAGCTTAAGGGAATATTTGCTCTTCTTGACACAGTGAAAATGAGAGAATGTGGAAAATACCATGGCGACAAACTAAAATGCACATCTTTATTTCAGCAAATACTGTTGTCGGCCAATACTGTTATATAGAAAACACCAAAGCTTTAAAGAAATAAATGTTACAATAAATTATACAAAGTAAGAGACTTACGGAATCGAGTTCAATGAAAGTTCAGATGTTTCTTATATCGATCAGCTTAAGTATTTGCTCCTTCATTTCAAAAAGCAAGTTCTTTTGTTTCTTTGACAACAATTAAATGAAAGATATACTGCAAAATATATTTTATTAGCAGTAAATTACTTTTCAAAGAAAAAGAATGCTTTGTGGAAAACTGTTGGAGCAACTGCTCTCAGGGAAGCTGGGTTCTGGAGAGGACTCAGAGGTAGCCCCACAAGGAAAGCGTGTTTGTGATGATGTTCGCATGCGGATTGCTGAGGAAGAAACTGGTGGCAAAAACATGTCAAGCGCCGTTGGGAGTCATGCAGGCAGTTTATTCTATAAAAACCAGAAATATCCATTGTATCAAACCACTATCACCCATAAAAATATTACAGTTGCACACCTAAGAGCTTAGAAATAGAATTTTCTAACACGATTAAATTATTCCAAAGAAGAGTTTAAGTGATTTTTGAACATTTTGCTTAAAAATACAAAAAATATTTTTCAATTTGTGTGCAAGAACAACTAATTGACATTTTGAATGATGAATAGTTATGAGTCCAATTTCAGCAACAGCCTTTTCTTATTTGGTGGCCGAAACTGGAGAGCAAGTGCCATGACTTTGCAAGCACAGTTACTGATACACGTGTTCCACGTGGATCTGTGCGTGTTTGTGTAGTGGCTGTTCCCCCTATGACACCTACTGAAACCAAGTATGGAAACAAACCACACTTAGAAGCCGACCTGTGAATCACCGTTTCACAGAGTGTTGGACACGGGTGTTAAAAATAATGAAGCATATTACATCATATTGTTCTCACTCCAATTATTGTTGACATTTTATACCATTAATAAACAAAAATTTTAATTAATGTTAACACATTCTTTTGTCTTTACCTCATCCATTGTTAACTTCCCTTTTGTTTATTTTATAATCTACAAAATATATTATAGTCAGGACTACCTCATAGGAAGGAAGAAATGATAAACACATAAACATACATATCACATTGAATTTATTCTAAGTAATACAGTTTTTTTTTTCACATCCATCAGCTCTGAACTTGGGATATGTCTTACGATACATTACATATATATGGTTTAGATAGGAATCAGGTTATTTAAGTAAAGACAGAAAAATAAGTGTGTGGCATTCTTAAAAGATTCCTCCCTGATATGTTGTTAACATCATCATAGACTCAGAGCCTCTGAGATTAGTAAAATGGATCTATTAATTTGTCATCTGCCTAATGGTTCTGATTGGAATTTACCTTAAGTTTTAATGAAGTGTTGGAGATTTGAGTACATGGCGTCCTCAAATTTCACAAAATATGACAAGTGCGGGTGTGAAGAGAATTGATAGTCTTTACCTGATACTTACTTAGATTGTCAAACATTACTCAGTGTCTGCAGTTAAACCCTCTCTAGGACAAACAGAATATAAGAAATAATCTTTAACTCAAATATCTGACATAGAATGAACAATATGAGATAGGGACACATAAAGAAGCATAAAACATATAAAATAATTTAAGAGTACAGAGAAGAGGGGTCACAAAGGAGTCTCTTATTTGTTTTATTTATATTTTAACCCTCATCTAAACATTTTTATCTGAATTAAAAGAAAATTCTTATTGAGAAGCTATTTTCTGTACCAAGTACCTCTCTAGGTGCTTTCACATTTATTATTTTATTTCAGAGAGCAGTTTTATGTGATCATTCAAATATATGTTGGACCCAGTAAACAAACTTAAAAGGACTGCTCTAGCTAATTTTTAAAATGATTCTGAAGTTGTCATGAAATTCTGTGGAGTCACACACTAGACATAGGTTTTCCAAGAGCTTTGTACTTTTTTTAGAGCAGTTGACTTCTTTAAATGTCGCAAATAACTTGAAAAATCTTTCACATTGTTTTATTAATTTCATTCAGTAAAAACAGTAAATGTGTTACTGAAGAACTCAAAGCTGTGTTCTGTTGACTTCTCACTTAGTTGCAAGGTTCGAGTTAATTTATGCACATAGAGGATTAAAACACATTGCCTGGCTTTGTGGGATACTCAAGAAGCAACAAGATTTTTTTCCCTGTTCTTGAGGAGCCTTTAGCCTATTGGTAAAGGCAACTCATGAGGACATAAGTAACAATATAACATAAACAATAATATGTTTATGTTCTATAAAATGGTATTACAAAATGTGGTACAACATGAGATATATGGACATCATTACCAAAATGGCCATATAGACATGTTTAAATGAACTCACAGGAGGAGAAGACTTTGAAGCAAGAGCTGAAGGATGTAGGCGACCCATGAAAAGAGAGCACATTCCATATGAGAATGCTGAGATATTCAGAAGCCTAGAGTGGGCCAAGCCAGTTTGTGAGGGAAACAATGAATTTGGTTTTAGTTATCCTGAGTTAATGATGACCAAGGCAGAGAAATGGAATACTCAACAGGCAGCTAAGGTTTTAAGATTGCTACCCCAGGGAAAGGCCAAAACTGAAGATTCTGGAGCTATCTGAAAAATTTTTCTCAATCAGGAGAGATTTTGCCCTTGGAGACATTTGGCAGTGCTTGGTTGTCACAACTGAGGAGGATGCTGCTGGCTGTAGTGAGTAGAGGCCAGAGATCCTGCTGAAACATCCAGCAGTGCTCAGGGCAGCTCCTCACAATGAAGGATTATCCATCCCAAAATGTCAATCATGCCAAAGTTGGGAAACCCTCATATAGAGAGGGAATATCAGTAGATCCTTCAGAGAAATAACAGCGAACAAAGGAGAGTGTGTAGAATCACGGGTCAGTAGGCCATGGACTTCTTAGCAAATACCCATCTTTAAGAATTGTTAGTAGGAAGTGAAACTAGCATAAGACACAGAGAAGCACAGAAGAGTAATAGAGGTAACCATAAAAGTTTGTTCACTCATTTATTCAAGTATTTACTGAATGACTATTATACGTGAGGTACTAAGTGCTGAAGATAATGAACAAATGAGCTAATTATTAGGTGATACTAAGTGCTATAATAAAAACAACATACTGGGGTCTAATGATACGAAGGGAATTGGGCTGGGAAAGAAAGGACATGAAAGGACTGCTTTAGCTGGATGGTGAAGGAAAGCTCTGTGAGGAGGTGATGTTTGGGCTAAGAACTAAAAGAAGGGGAGCCAGTCTTGGTCGGAGTTCAAATGATGCCGACGTGGACTCCAAGGGAGCAAGAGAATGGCTTACGGAAGTAAGGACCACAAAGAGGTCAAACGGCATTTCCTTGCTTTTGTTAGTTGAGAACATCTGAGCCTTTTAAACCTACCATCTAAATACATAAAAATATATAAATAATAATTCTGAATTTTCTAATTTTTATTTGTGGAAGAAAAAAATAAGTTTGACATTTGGGAATTTTAGGCAGTACTGTAGGGGTCCCCAGTCGAGTTCTGTCAGAATATGTCAAGCTCTTCTCAACAATTTTCTCCACAAAAGTTAGACATCACCACACAACACTCCAAACAACACAGTGATGCAACACAAATGCTAATATTAATCATACCTTTTCTTTCTTTTCTTCCCCAGGCATCACAAGGCTTGCTGCTGAGGCAGTATCTATTGTAATCAGCAAGTTACCTACAGTGATTGCATGTTTGCCTCCCCCAATTAAATACTTCTTTTTTCTGTCTGAGAGAAAAATGTCAAAAAACTTTGTTGACTTGAAGAAAGCTAGCCTGCTTGTCTGGAACTTGATTGTAATTATATGTCGGATATTTGAGGATGGAAACACTGTGGAACTTTTAACAGGTGCCTCCCTTGACAGAATGAGGAAAGAGAAACTGGGTTTAATCTGTGCGTGTTTGGAGAGCATCATGGGAGAGCAGACAAGTAGCCCTAATCAAATGGCCCAAAAGGTCATTCAGAGCATCGAGCAGCAAAAACCCAACTGGATTAAATGCCAATTGCTGAAAGCAAGGAAATTGAGCACCGAATGGTAAAGCAATGTTTTTCTTTCACTAAATTTCATCAAATACATTCACAATAACAAAATCCCAATAAACAACAACAACCAAATATTGTCAGATAAGCGGCAATGGTCATTTTAGTAACTTTGTGGGAATTTCGATGAATATCAAAAAAGATAAACATTGCATTAAAAACCGGATTGTTAGACGTTGCTTGTCTTATTAAAATTTGAAACCCACTGATACACGGGAACATTATACTTGTTTGGTCACCATCGTAAGGTTTCTGATGAAAAGGGTAGTGGTTAAACCCAGGAGAATCAGGTTTCACTCCTTTTCAGTGTGCAAACAGGTATCTAGTGGATAGCCTGGAGCTTTTTGTAAATGGATTGGGCATGGAGATTAAATTAGGAAGGAATTAATGGATATAAAAGGCTTTTTATTGCTTTCTGTGTACCTGATTGTCAAAAAGGTACACATTTTTCATCTGGTAATGTAAGAATCCCAGAGGGCAACTGGGGCATATCACACTTGAGCTATAAACACGCCCAGCTGTTTCTTTATGAAAATGTCAGCCTTCTCATAGGTTTGTCACCGAGAGCTAAATGATTTGTGGGATTGCAGAGATTTTTAAGGGTCCCTGATGAGTTTAAATATGTACATAGAGTCCTCCTTTGTTAAAATTAGTCTTTGGTATAAAATTGCATGATACAGGTAAAGGAATTATGGTTCATATGGTCTGCAGATCACCAAGCCAGTGCCCCCCTCCTTTTTTGCATCACTCACACACACTGTCCCCTTTCTTTTAAAATATGCTCATGTCGTCAGTAGATCCTATTATAACTTTCTTTTTGAAATGACTACAAGTTGTTAATTGTCCTAGTACACGGTAGTGATAAAAAGCGCAGGCTTTGGTATGAGGGGGACAAATATAAGTCCCTTGTAAGCGGGCCATCCTGTACACATGACAGAGACTCTCAAAGCCTCATTTTCTGGGATGATTCCAACCTGGTAGAGTCATTTTGAGAAATTAAATAACATTCGGAAAGTTCTTAGCATTAAACTTAAAACTAGTAAGCATTTATTTATAAACTCTTAAAATACATTGAACTTTCTGGTTAATATAATGAATACTCATTAATGGTTTATATTAAACTGTAAACATTATATTAGTCCAAATGGGGAAATGTCAGTAATCATGATTTTCCTGGTTTTGTCATACTGATTTCTAGAAATTTAAAAATTCTAGAAATTTACTTCTAGGAAATCCTGTGGGTAAAGATAACACTAGCAGTCAGGTAAAACCTCAGTAACATTGACAATGACCTTCTTAATCTTTACATTTGCATTCAATACCAATTTACAGTCTTTAATCCAGTGATTTAAGGATTAAGGCCAGATGTCATTATCCATGGCCTTCACTGTGAAAGGGAGAGAATAAAGATGAGTAAAAACAGTGGATCTGATTATAGTTACAAAGTTAAGTTTGTGATCCTGCTGATTTAGGAGCCCTTCTAGCAATAAGATCGGTTTCGAGTATGTCTCAGTCAGACACCCAAGGCTACCTCTAGGAATCCATAAGTAAAATGGTTTCCTTAAACGTTCAGTGTAAGAACCTTACAAACAGCACCAACACACGTGGTATCTCCTATGTGGGGAGTTTAGCCAGCGTTTGGCTGATCAGTTATCTGTTGCAACGGGCATCCAAAACAGTGAATTGCTGACTTTCACAAATGTTTTATAGCCCTCAGAGATTCTCAGTATGTACTATGTAGTTATGTAATTAGCACAATGCCATGTCTTTCTCTATTTCTCAAATGACATCAATATAAAAAGTACAGATTTTAAAATTAACGCATTTATTTGAAAAAAAGTTCAATTTGACTTATTAATTCACTTTAGGTAATTTCTTACAGGATTTGGATGTTATAGAAATGTTTCTTCTTGACATTGATTTCTAAGTTGTATATCAGGTATACAAGTAAACTTCCACCTCTACATATTTCTCATAAATTGACAAGCATTTATATCATCTATACTATGAGGAAAATGTATTTTAAACAATGATACTGTGTATAGGGGGAAGTTGCCTTAGCTATACTATTTTTTTAAAGTGTGGGAATTAAACTAAATAGTTCTTCTGTTGAGATAGATGAAATCTTAATTTTCCATGAAGATTATCTTGGAACTACACAATATCATTATTAGCTCGATTTCTTTCCCTTGCACCCATATTTAACTTTGATTTTATGGAAATCGTGCAAATAACTGCAGTGGAAAGTGGCAGCTGTAAGCATTGCTCGTCTTGCATACTGCCTGAAAGCATTACTATTCATTAAAATAACCTTCACTTTGTAGTAACACTCAAGCTGTAAACAGTCAACTTAGATTCTGGAGAACACACAGCCCAAAAAGTAAAGAAATGTCTGTCTTTGCAAAGTAATTTGTCGAGTTGAAGATTATTGTTTTTCATCATGGTGACCCTGACTTGGCTGGCTGGGTGCATATACAGATTAAGATTAATGCAGTTATTCCTTGGCTAAGGTCTGCCTCTTTCAGGGCACATTCTCCCTAATGACATGATTGATATGCAGTCCCAAATCCAGAGAGGAACTCATTAATCATAGCATTGACTGAATCCAATCATTTGCTTCACCTGCACAGTGATGGACAGGAAAGGATACAATTCAGGGGCTGACACTGAGGCACTCCTTTGTCAGAGGACCTCAACTTTTTCAATGTCAGCTTCTACAAAACCTGATGAGAAATTTTGCTTGCAACCTGTATGCTGCTTCAAGATATTTACTCTAGCTAATGAAAATCTCAGAGTAGGATTTGTTTTATTTTTTAGTGAGGCTTATATGATCATAAAGTTTTTTGTTTTTTTTTTTTAAAGAAGGATGTTTTGAAGCTACATGTGGAAGCAATATAAAAGTTAATGTCCAGCAGCTGGGTATCATTTGGTTCAGTCTTCAGGTCAGCGGCACTGACTCTTAGCAGAACTAATTTTATAATCATGGCAAAATCTCAGTAATGAACTGCAGTATATAGCTGATTACACCACAGTAAATTTCATTTAGTCTGGGAAACAGTGGAAAACCATGTGTTTTCTTAAGAATATTTAGATTGCAAAGCCTAACATGATCCAAATAACATTTGCAATAAAAAAATAGTACGGAATATATATGATTTAAGTTGAATGTCATGATTTAATTTGTCCTTTTAGTTTGGGGACTTTTAAAACAACATGTTATCCATTATTACGATGTAAATAATGTTTAAAGTAAGTAATAAGCATATGAGTTCTTATGATAGAAGAAATATTTCCCTAACATAACTTGCACATTCCCGGTGTAGTGATAACAGACCCTTTTCCTGGAAGAATAGTCAGGGTAGTGACTTGTACTAAGTATCTGTTACGGAGAAGAAACGGGAGAGGGGGCATATACTTTTAAAAGGCAACAAGTGTCAGAAGGCCAATTTAAAATACCCAGTGGTAAGCACACTACCAGGAAGCACCCAGCCTATATTTAGCGTAATGGGCTCCCCCTCTTGACATTTTAATTAGTCCTTAATGTGTTCTAAAACAGGTGTAAAAAGGAATCTACAAAAGACAGAATACCAAAGCTATTTCTGGCATCAAAGATACTTTTTATCCTCAAAGAGAAAATACAAATTATTTCTTACATGTTCTTAAAAAGAACTGTTTTGTTTTCATCCCATGATTATGGCAATTTCAATAATTGCAGTAATGGGAAAATGTTTTATAGATTGGAGTATAAATGCAATAAAGAAATGTTTTAAAAGAAGTGATTCCATTTTTTAAAAATGCTTTCAGGTGCTTCGTTCTAAGGCACTGTTTCAATGAGCAGCAGCAGTTTGGGAAGGCTTACCTATTCGAGCAAAGTCTCTGTGGGTGCTTTGAATACGAGACTTGCATGGACTCTCCTCACTCAATCACTGATTATTTTTCATCTTTACAATTCTTCATCACTGATACATCTATGCTTTCTTTGTATTTAGTGTGTTTATGACAATAGAGAAAAGCACAGCCTTAGAAGAAGGAGGTATTGCTCTTGAACTGACTGAGCAGAAAATAAACATGATGGTCCTGGATATTTGCCACAAACCAGGTGGCAGCGAGTACCTGAGGCAAATTTATCACATCATGCGGCTCAATGAGGTAGGGAAACGGCCCTTTTACCGAGCAATTAGGTGTGTACTGGCTTGAGGCAGCGTCTGCTGGCAGCTAAGGGTTAGTCAAGGAGGTGATAATACTTCTTAAAGTCAATATCAAACTCAATATTGTATTATTAATAGAATCTATTCAGACCTGGCTCTTCTGCATTTGTATAGCAGAAGCTTCACCGAAACAGTGTAGGTTTTATTTGTGTGGTTTAAACGATAACGCGGCTCATAAACTCAGTTCAGTTCTGAATTGTATAGACTAGAGGTGTAGTTTGGGAATAGTGTGTTTGTGACTATTAAGCTAATGTTAAAATTTGGTATTTATGAAATGAAGAATTTTCTGGACAGGTGTAGCTCTTCTCCTGTAGATAGCATACTTGAGTTGGTGAGGTAAGAGACTTCTTACATAATGAGAAAACATCAAAAGAATGTTGAGCCATATTCAGGAGCAATAATTAGCTTAACCCCAGACAATGCATTAATGTACAGACACTGGCTAGGACCCATGTCATGCTTGTCCACCTCTCAGCTGGCTTAAGCCTCTGCCCTTGCATGTTTCAGGCAGTTTTAGCAAAAATGTGAAGAGCAGTATCACAGTTATTTACTTAAAACAATACAAGCTTGCTCACTTAACTAGGTTTTAATTTGATCATATATATCTGAATTGGAATGCAACATCTAATGTGAATAGAATTATGTTTATATCTGCAAACACAGTGTAGTTTTTGGAATAGTAAAAATTGAATTATATGAATGATGTGAAGATACAGTGTCTATCTCAATGAGACAGGCCTTAATACATTTCTAAGGAATGAATCGAATTGTCACAGCATTTTACAACTGAGTTATGTAAGTGTTCTTCCCACTATTATCTATTGAAAGTTGCTTCAAGTAAATCTTGTTTCCTGGCTTTCCAACAGCTAATCAACCAGTCAATAACCAGGTGATATAATAGTGTATTCCATGATCACTGGAGAAGGAACTAAGGAATTTGTAGCTATGAAAATGGTCCTGTCTCTGGGGGACTAGAGTATGGAATTCTTACAGAGTAAAACAGCCTATTCGCTCTTGCTAATGATCCCTCACACCTTGCTTTGGATGTCTATTTGAGGAACTTGGGAACTCTACCTACCAGCCTTGGCTAACTGAAAGACCTCCGTTTCGAAGTCATGTTCTTTGTTGGCACATCCAGCTGACCACCCAAATTAGCCAAAATCACTGGTAATTACTGAGGAACAGATGTTGTAGTGGGATTCACTCAGATCCTTAGTAAAATGGCATTACAGTAGATCTGAGGTCAGCAATGGCTGGTATAGATTGCCAAACTGATAGGCTAGTCAGTCCTCTTTTTGAAAGGCCCATATCACAAGAAAGATCAGTAATCACCGGTAAAGTGGAATCAACAAAAATTAAGTTGGATATTCAGGAAACTCAAAGGCTGTTTTCTCTTGAGCTCATGGAACTCTCAGGCAGTTGATCTGAACAGGTGTGCTTTGAGATCTCATGTATGTAAGATTCTTTACTGGGCCACCACCACATTTTGATCAATTAAGTTCAAAGTTAAGACGTTTGTTTTGTTACAACTCAATATTCCTACTTGTTTGGTATATTTGTTAGGCAGTTGTTTGGTATATCTGTTTGGTTTCTACCTACTCGTTTGCCATTTGTTATGGCAATGTCTGTCAGATGGGATGTCGAGCTGAGTACTAGTACTCAGTGAGATGCCGTGCTGCAAGGTAAGGCATGTAGTGTGAGGCTAGAACCAAAGAAAGTAATGAGAATGTTGCCTTGTGGTTACTAAAACAATGCAAGCATTAAACCTAAATAGCAACACAAGGGTGACTAAATGATTACTTTAATACTTATGGCTGCTCTTGTACTGTGAGGTAGCCTTATGTTGTAGGTGAATTTGCACTGAATGGTTGTTCATTTGATGACCAGCACTCTTGAGTCTTCAGCCTTTTAATTGTCCTGCTAAATATTAAAATATGTGAAACAAATATAGAAGCATCTTCAGGTACAGGCCCAAGTGAAGAGAACAATGTGTGTGTCATTGAGAGACAGTGAAGTTATGGGAGAAACTGAGTTTTAAAATGTTATGAGCATGGAAGTTCTGGCCATCGGCACAGGTGAGGCCATGGGTATATGCATCCGGTGGTCTTCCATGAGTGTGGTAGTTCCGGTGATGAGGCTGGTGGAGCTTTTCAGTGAAGAGAAGTAGAGAAATAATGGGTAGATAAATAAGCTTTGATTTTACTTCACAGGGAAGGTGTTCAAGAATGAATGTTCAAAGAATATTTCTTCTAAAGGATATTCCCAATTGGCAATAAATCTGGTTAAGGCAGTGTCACAGAAAATCTGAGACTTTTAAGAAGTGGTAACAACAAGTGCCAATATAGCAGAGAGGTCAGAGAAATTAACAAAGGAGAGAACACCATTGTATTTACAACTGGCAATAGAGCACTTTTTTCTTGAATTGTGAAAACAAAAAAAAACCCCAAAATATAGTCATGTAAGAGGAAGTCAGTGAGAAAGATTATTAGCCAAAACAAAGCAATTTTTCTAAATGAAAGGGGGGCATTTTATTTCTTTTTAAAATTTTACTTTCAGAAATCATAATGGAGAAAAATTTGCTCCTGCTCAGAAATACAAATCTAGGCATAAAATTATCATCTGATGGCTTTATTGATATCTAATAATTTTAGTAAGAATCTGTGTGTCTATCATATAGCATAGAATTGATTTTTTAAAAGATGTGATCCACAATGAACAGGGTAAGGAATTACTATCATTGTTAACTTAAGTAGCATTTTTTTTTTTTTATTGTGAGGACTTTAGGATCTGAAATTTGCATTTCACAATGCAGTGGGCATTCTCTATTCATGGTGATATACAGAAATAGGAGAAAAGCACACTGGCCTGAGACCAGAGATGTGGCTTCTTGCCCCCAACTCTACCACTCATCCCTGAGTGACCTCAGGCTTGTCCCCTGACCCTTTGGAGCCAGCTATTGAATGTGGCATGAGCTAGAGTTTCTCAGACTTCCATGTCCCTCCCAGTCTCCTGGGAAGTGTTAACACTCAGATTCTGACTTGGTGAGGCCTGAGATTCTCCTTTTCTAACAAGCTCCCAGGTAAGGCTGATGAGGCTGATCTGTGCATCAGATTTAGAGTAATAAGGGTTTTCTAAAAACCTTCTAAAGTCCTTCTCAGTTCTAAAATTCTGAAACTAGTCTTCATCCTAATCTTGCAGAATAAAAATTATATTGTGACATACTAAAAATTAGGACATTTACTTATTGAGAGACTTGCTTATTAATAGTAAACATTTGATAGTTTATTGGAAAATTTTAGTCATTTTTATTTGTTGTTTTGAAAAAAGAGATCTATAAAATAGATTAGGATTGTTCACCTTATTTATTTAGGGATGGAAAAATGAGAAGTAATGCAGTAGATTGCCTTTTTTAACTCAAGCTGGTACTGGCAGTTGGGGGACTAGAATTACATACTCTGATCTTCTTTTGTACCTTGATAGTTTTCAGGCTACAGCATGGAAATAGAGTTTAGACACTTGCATTTAAATTAATTCTACATAGAGTGAGGCTGTTTGTAGTGAAATTTCAGAGTACTTAGCACTCTGCTAAGCATGGAGTAGGTAACAACTATGCTTAATAAATGAATAAACTGTCTTGTACTGTGAGTAATTATGCCCTGAGTTAACTTTTGGTAACCAGATATGTTAACACATAAACCAATGAACGACAAGACAATGCCTATTAAAAAGATTTTGATGTATCAATCATACGTTTCTGGTGTAAAAATTTGTTAAATGTTTTCTAATCTATCCTGTATATTAGGTGAACCTGTTTTTTGATGGGTTTATTGAAAAGCTGATTGGTACTCAGCTATGTTTTTTCTGGAAATGTATTCTATCCCGAGGCAAGTAATACGGTGTAATCTGGCAAATGTGCTCAAAAAGTAGATTTAGGTATCGATCAGTTTATTTTTAAAGAGAATATATGCTTTCCACCAAAATGACTTGTAATTTTTTCCCCTTCAAGGAGCATTTAAAAGAACAGCTGTTTTCCATGAATGGTTCAGAGGGAAAGCCATCACCCATCCGACCTTTAAAAACAACCTTGAGGAGTGTGAAAGATCAGCCTTCTGCTTTTAACCCTTTCCATGTGTACAAGGCATTTAGTAAAAACGTGCTAGACCAGGTGTGTAATGGTAAATTTAATTTAAATGTGTGGTTTCTTTACACTAGCAACAAAAAAAGCTCTGTGTTTAAATATTTACTCACAAACCTTTTTAGTAGGAAGTGAAAGGCCTTGTAATTATTTGCATGGTCTACACAAATTGACTTTGAAAAGTTATTTTATCTTTTTACTATTTGTCAAACTGATTCATATGTTTGGTGTGTAAAATTTAGCTTTTGACCAGGTCAGTTCACCATGGGTAGAGGGAACATCTGTCTGGCTGTGTCTACAGAAGGACCGAAAACCCAGGCGTTTTGCAACAGTCTTTTCTTCCCTTGCTGCCCTCCACCCCCATCCCATAATACCCACACTCACAAAACACCTTAGAATCTTTATCTATCAGGCAAATTATAAAATATTTTAAAATTAATTATAAACAGAGCACTGAGCTCCTATTTTAGGTTACATGAAGTAAATTAGCTTTTTAAAAAAATATATGTATAACCCTAAACACATTCCTAAATTTAAAATGAATTGGTTAGTGATCTTAAAGTCAGGATGTTTGAAATAAAGTCAATGTGATAAACACAACACATTTTTAAATGTCAGGTTATGCCATTGTTTAAGCTGAATGTTTCAGTAGTTATATTAAAAACATCAACTTTATTATGCCAAACTATTTGAAATCTAAAGTCGTTTTTGCTTTAAAATTCATTCCTTTGGTGGCTTTTCTGAGAAACTTCTTGACAGAATATTTGAACTAACAGGGCAGAGGAGAAGGATTGCTTGACCTAGAGCTCTGACGAAAATAAGAATTAAAACAATGGCCTAATTCGGGATGCAGATAATATTTTTGCCATGCCTGTTCCAGCCGCAGTCCACACTCATCAATACCGTGCAGAATAAGACCTTCAAACGTTGACAACCTGGGGCAGAATTCTTCTGCTCTGTGACAGGACCGCAGTGCTCCATTAATCAGCAGGTGACAGGGCAGAGTTCTTGCTGGATTTTAAGCATCGGCCTGTACTCTTACTATCAAAACTATTTAGTTTAAGGAGCATAAGCATCTATAATCCTTTAAAACCAAGTATATTTCATAAGTTTGAGCATATTGGCTGCTTTCCTGAGTTGTACATTAGATCGCTCCAAACCATAAAGAATCATTGTAGCTGTTCAATTATCCTCACTTCATTTAAATAAATGGCATGTTTTATTCAGTTCTGAAATATGACATTATCTTTCACAGTAATTTTTCTCCTTACTCTGTTGTGAAATTATCTATTAAATTAGAAAAAAAAGGAATCACGTTATTTCCACTTAGAAGCCCTTATAATTTCCCCTTTAAAGCATTCTTAACCAAAAAGATAGCATTAATATCACACTCTAATTAAGCAGTGTTATAATTTGAGTTGTAGCACTTCCAAATTTGTTTTCTTAATGAAACTTCTGGGTGCTACAAAAGACTATAAACTGATATGTGAAAAAGTTACCAATTATTTTGCTTCACTTTTGAAAGAGTCACCCTCTCAGAGAAACTTGTTGGGCAAATGCCATTAGCACTTGGAAGAATAACAACTCAAGAAATTGATTTATATTTTTATAAATAATGACTACATCCCCAAATGGATTTATAAATTAATTGCTGTCTTATTGGAATAAAAACCTTCTTCTGTGGACATGATTGATGTTATCTGTCCAAGTCCTTGTTCTAGACCCCCCCTCCTTCTTAGTTAGTCTATCACAGCTGGAGCTTTAATTTACTGATCATATTAACTCTGATTAATAACTAACAATAGCGTCTTCTCATTTATCAACAGTCAGCCATCACAAAATGGAACTGGAATTGGTCAAACTTGCTGCCAAATTATCTGGGACTGGATAAGATGACCTTCAGTGTACTGCTCAAAAACAGGTAGGACTGAGAGTTTGACGGATCTGGTTGGGGGAGAAATATATATATATATATCCCTTTATATGTAGGTTATGTGTGTGTGTATATAGATAAAAAGATCTGAAATTATATAACATATACCTTCTAGTTGCTGTTTTTACATAAAGCACTTGCATAAGGCAGTATAATTTTTCTGAAATGAAATTAGTTGATTTTAGTTTGAATTTTAAATATTTTGACTGTGTATATAATAGCTCAGTATTGTAAACAGCTAAAGTTATTGACTTGAATGCCATTATAATACTATGCCTTTGTTTACAACAGTGAATAGTAATTTAATGAATGCATACAAAATGTCAAGCCAAATCAACTAGTCTAATCAGGGGAAACATAGAAGTAAAACTGTCGTGATTGAATGTTTTGCTTGTCAGCCAGTTATTGTGGCTCTATCTCGCTATAGCCTCAGTTGCACAGTACTTGACACACACAGACACACACACATTGCAGAGCAACCTGATGAAAAATTCTATTTCAGCCTGGGAATCTAACCATGTAATTTATTTTGCACAAAAGTATGAACATTTTCTTTATATTCTGGATTAACTAATGCGGTCTTAAAAATATGTTTAAAGTTTTCAGTGAAAAGTGTGCAAGGTATAAATTTTATAAATCTCATTTCTCTATTAAGTATCACATTTTCACATAAAACATGTGTGCATGAGACACCTTTTGTTACTCAAGTATAATCTGTTTGCTTATAGTTACATATGAAAAGTCTATATAATCTGTGTGATGTAGAATGTATTTCTATGTTTATTGAAAAATTTATTTAGTATCACTTTTCCTGAAAGACAATAGTGACAATGATACAGAACAATTGTCAAGTTGTCCTTGAGAAATCTAAGTGCCAATAAGAAAATATCTTACGAGGGAAAGAGAAACTCCAGTATTTCCCAGAAGGATGCTTTTAGGAGAAGGGGAAAAAAAGGCAGCTTTGTTGCCAAAACCAACTGTAGCTTAAACGTGCAGCTACAATGACATTTCTAATATTTCACCCCTAAATGAAGTTCACTCACTCACCATGTACAAAGTTGAACAATCCAGAAGCTTCCTTATCAAGGGCAGAGCCTTCTCCCAACAAGCTTACCGCCTGACAGGCAGTAGTCCAGAATGCACCCTATTCATGCCTAGTGCCCCAGGGGCACTGTCCTGGTGCTCCTGTCCTGTCCCAAAGTCGTGTGGAGAGATGGGAGGTAGAACTGGTGGAAGAGAGGCCAGGTCTTGTGTTGAACCTATGGTTACATGCTATTCACACAATGTTAAATGTCTATCTGGAACCAAACTAGGAAAAGTAAGTCATTTGTTTCCTGCTATTTGCAAAGTTTGGGGTTTATAATATGTTAACTACAGTATGAGGTATTTTACTAAGTTTTCTTCAGCTGTAAATTGCTGCTTCCAATCCACTAAATGGTACTCTAGGGGCAGCACATCCCTCAAACCTTACTGCATTTGGTCTGAATAATATTATCTTCTGAGTGAATTTGTGTTTTCACCAAAATTGCATACTGTTATTTTTGTTTAACAACTTTAGATACACTTCAATTAGGTTAATAGCTATTAAAGTCTATTTCCCTAAAATATGCAATGTTATGTGCAGGAGTGAGTGGAAGAAAAGAACTTGTACATATTTAGCCAGAAGTAACAGGTCAAAACAGTTCTCTGGGAACAGGGTCATGAATTTTTAATAGAAACAGCTAGAATCTCACATTAATAAGAACCTTAGATTTTTGAAGAATGGCACAAGAAGCATTCTGCTCCAGACTACTGAACACCACAAGCTACAATGAACGTAACTGAGCTGCTTCAAAAGGACGGAAGACACCTGAGAGTTTTTACCCCTTTCAGCTCATTCCCATTTATTTTCAGAACCTTATTTATGAGACTTGATCAATATTGAACTGGTAAGGAAATTATTTTTGGTGTTTCTTCTAAAAGACTCTCTTGTTTGGCCGTATTGGAGAATGCTGATTTTTTAAAAAAATAGGCACTGAATTTTTGACAACATAGTTATTTGAAAATGAAACGCAGAACCTTAAACTTTTAGAATGAGTGTTACATGTGCCATCTTACATCCTTTGCTCATTATCAGGCCTCAACTCAAAACATTACCCTTCATTTCAGGATGTTCTAAGTTCATTGCCTTCTTCCTGTTCTTTGGATTCTTCAAGCTCTTTCCCATTATGGTCTTTGTAATTGCATTTCCCTCAGCTCTTCACGTGGTTGGTATCATCTTGTCCATCTGGGGCACGTGCTACCTCCTCAGATAGGCCTTTCCTTACCACCCATCTAAAGTTACCCTGCAAGTCACCCTGGCATTCTACTTTACTGTTTATTCTTTTTTAAACTTTATTTTCATTGTTAACATTATTACAAATGTTCCCATTTTTCCTCCTTTTGCCCACCTCTACCCAGCCTCCACCCACCCTTCCCTCAGGCCGTCACCACACTGTTGTCTGTGTCTATGGGTTATTCATATATGTTCTTTAGCCAACCCCTTCACCTACTTTCATCCAGTCTCCCCTCCCCTCTGACAGCTGTCAATCTGTTCCATGTGTCCATGCCTCTATTTCTAATCTTGTTCATCAGTTTATTTTGTTCATTATATTCCACATATAGGGAAGATCAGAGAAAGACAAATGCTGTGCTTTCTTAATTGAATTATCACTATTTGAGAACTTAGTTTCTGTGTTTTGTTGTCTCTTAATCCTAACCCTGATGGTAGAATACAAACTCCATGAGAATAGCCCTGAGCCCACCTTATTCTATGTCTTCCGTACCTCTAACAACCCTTGGACATATAACAGGTTCTGAGTAATATTTGTTGAATTAACAAACAAACAAATGAGGAATGCAGAGAAAAAGTCAGCTCCTGACAGATGAACACAAGGTAGGCTTTCTCTAAATGTGATGTTTGATCAGTCGTAATGTACGTACCATATATACTCTGGAAAAATCTCAAGTAGAAAATTATCTGTATGCATATTCATTCTCCTTCATGTTCCAAATTTGGACAAAAATCAGGTTAATTAAGCTGTAGATTTTAAAATACCTGTTAGTATTATTATGTAAAGTTTGGCTCAGATTAAAACCCAAAACACTGGTCTTTATTTTTAATTAATTGATCCATTTCAAGCCATAACCTCTTCAGCAACAAAGTCTGTTCTATGCTCCATGGTTCAGAAGTTCTTTGACATTTGGGTGATAGGGTTAGTATTTGTTAAATGATATTAAAAACACAGATTGAGAATTTTAAGGTAGAGTTAGCTGGCAAAAGTATTCAGCCAAGACTTTGTAAATGTGTGATTTTATTCAAGGCATTTGAGGAAATAATGCAGTTGCCAAGACCTCAGAAAAGAGAACTTGAGTATATATTAATTATATATGTTTTTCAGCTTAGAAAGTTTGCCATTGTGGAAAAAAAGACTTTTTAGAGGTTCAGAAAATCAACATATATATCAGTTCTACATCTTTACCTTTAACGCTATATAATTCTTTTGAAATTATAAAGGTACTTTTCAGTTTCTTACTATTAGTTTCTTACTTGCTTTCTCACCCACTTTAAAATAAATCCAGACTTGGCGAAAGAAACGGGAGTTGCATTTGCCAGAGAGCACACCAGAAAACACTGTATATTCCTTCATTCATGGCAAATCTCCAGATTGCCATTTTGATATTGTTTTCCTTGTCACTGGAACAAATTTACTTTGCTTCTTTTCTCTTTACCTTATTTATTCCAGACTAATTCCCAAGAATCGTGGTGTTGAAAATAATCTGTGAATACAGTAGAATGCTATGCTTTTTTAACCATCTAAATATACTGTATATGAGTTTGGCTTCAAGTTGAGCAAACAATTAAATGTGATGGCAGCAACAGCAGAAGGGGTGGTGGTGGCAGATTTCTGGCTATCACTCTGGGCCCTTTCCAGGTGGATAATAACCATACATCTGAGAGGAAACAGAGGTTAGAAAACATGTTTTAAAAGAGTTGTTGATCTGTGGAGTTGATTGTTTGTTTTTAATAGTAATCATTGTTGAAGTACCTTTGCACTATATCAGATCATAGTGTGTATGCCCTGTGGTGTGTGTAGGAAGTAAAAAACACTGTCTCTGGCCTGTAACTGCACACACTTCACTCTCCAATGCCATTCTCAGGCAGCGCTGCCATTACGCAGTGTTTATAGTTGCTCACAGCAGTAAATTTCTGATGTAGCAGCAGGCTGCCTGGTTATGGAGAGGTAGGTTTAAGAGAAAGGGGAAGCTGATTTTATGAATACACACCTCTGTGCTGTTACTTTTATCATGACATTCAAATATGGGTTTTTTTCATGGTCTAGCTCCTTAGAAACCCTTTCCTCCCTCCTCCACTGAAAGGCCTCAGACTCAGTGACTCACCACTCACGTCCACCATCTTCTCGAACAGGAGCAGGCATTCCTCCCATCCTTAAATCCTGAAGCGGCACGTTTTTTGCACAGAGATTGTCTAATGTTTATTTCAGATATATAAATGTAACACTCTGATCCTCAGGATTTCCACAGGTTAGGGCTTTAGTACATGAACCAAACAAACCCATACATGTGAATTTTTTTCTGACTGACAGCTCGTGTGTGTTGTCCTTTGTGGTGTGCAAAGTACATTCACACAAATCTCCTTTGACCCTCACTTCAGCAGAGTAGTGACAGACAGGTACCAATGAGGTTCCAAACATTAAATGACATTCCAAGTCACAGATCTTAAATGACATCTGGAACTGAAATTGAAGTCTTCTGCCTGTAGCTAGTGCTTTATCTACTATACCGTATTTCTGGTCAAATTTCCCCCCTGTTTTATTGAGATATAATTGACCTGTACCATTGTATAAGTTTAAGTTTTAAGTGTTGATCTGACACACTTACGTATTACAAAATGATTACCATCATAGGGCTAACTACACCTCCATCACATCACATAATTACCATTTGTTTTTTGAGAACATGGAAGATCTGCTCTCGTAGCAACTTTCAAGTGCAGATGATCCCCCACCTACAATGAGCTGACTTAATGAGCTGATTTGTCAACTTTATTATGGTGCAAAGTGGTATGCATTTAGTAAAAATCATACTTCAAAGTTTGAATTTTGATCTTTACTTGGACTAGAAATATGTGGTATGATGCTCCCCTGTGACACTGGACAGAGGCAGCGAGCTGTAGCTTCTATCAGCCATGTGATCACGAGGGTAAACAACCGACACTCAACAGTGTACTCATTGTGTTAGATGATTTTACCCAACTGCAGGTTAATATTAGTAACATCTGAGCATGTTTAAGGTAGGCTAGACAAAGCTGTGATGTTCAATAGTTTAGGTGTATTAAAGGCATTTTCAACTTAGAGTGGATTTATCAGGATGTAACCCCATCATAAGTGGAGGAATATCTGTATTTAATACAGTATTATTAACTATAATCACCACACAGTACATTAGATCTTCATTATGGAACTGGAAATTTGTCCCCTTGTTCACTTTCTTTTTATTAGCTGTATATTCACCGTAATAATACTGATAAAGAAGATAGTAAATGGAGACAGCACTTGCCATAGCTGGCATAATTTAAGTGAATTACATACATGTATTTAACTGTAAAGCATTACTATAACCTTATAAGGGAAGTACCGTATTACCCTCATTTTCCTGATAAGGCACAGAGCTCCAAGAGATGGTGTTCAGATTCTGGCTCATGTCCATGTTTTTAACCATTCGCCTCTGCAGCTTTCCTAGAGCTTTGCTTACTTTATTCACTAAACAAATACTTGGGAGTATTTACTGTGTGAAATACACTTATTTAGAATAAAGTAACAATTTACTAGAGAATGTCCTATAAGTCAGAGGGGCCTTGAGTGCTACTCCATAAAATTTTTAATTCATTTTGAATTTTCACTTTGGTTGTCACAAGACTTACCTCATAAAGCCATCTAATACGGGGTGGGGAAAGTAGATTTACAGTTGAGACTACATGAATAGAGTCTATTTTTTATTATTATTTATTATATTGTTTTCCATACAAACAACTGTAAACCTATTTTTGCCCCACCCTGTGTAAATCTCCCAACTTTCCTTCCGAAACCTCAACTTGCTTTCTATCATCTCTAATCCTTTGCTTCTTGTCTCTGGCCTTGGAAAACGAGAGTTTTCTTCTAGTTGAAACTTGAGAGCTAAGTTGACTTTTTAGGTTGTGGAGAGCCTGAGGACTAAGAGGTTTGGACTTTGACTACTAGATTTGGGGGCATCACCAAAGCCTTTAAGTACAAAGGAGTGACAAGAACAGGGAGCTACTTTAGAACATTAATAATAGCTAGAGTAGATGGACAGAATAATTAAAAAGAGGGAAGACCAGGTTAGAGATTATGGCTGGAGACTGAGAAGGAGAATCTATATCTGAGATATAAAAGATATTCCCCAGGAAGCTTGGCAACTCAGCTAAGCCTATTCCTAATGTACATAAAAGTTAGGTATGATTCTTTCTCTGTGAGGACAGTGTGACCCAGGTGTTCTTTCAGGGATGTCTAAACCATGGCCTGTGGGCCACATGTGGCCCAGGGTGGCTATGAATGTTATCTAACACAGAATTGTAAATTTAGTTCAAACCTGTTTTTTGCTCACCAATTTTTGTTAGTGTTTGTGTATTTAATGTGTGGTCCACGACAACTCTTCTTCCATTGTGGCCCAGAGATGACAAAAGTTTGGACACCCTGATAGAGAAGTGCCATGCTCACCATTTCTTCAGAGTGCATGTGTTGTGTTGGTTCACATCCTCCAAGCAGGTGCTATGATGGGATTAGAGTTACAAGAGGGTTTTTTTTTGGGGGGGGTGGGGGTTGGATGCCTGGCAGGTGACTACAGGGGAATGCACAAAAAGAATAAAGAGTGGGAAGGAGAAGTCAGCAAAAAAACTCTTCAGACCAGGTTGCAGGTATGTACCTGTGAAAGGAAAGGGGGAGGAGAATTGGGTAGGAAGAGTCTCAGATAGTAGGATAGTTCTCAGAAAGCTTTGACAAGGCTGATGGGGACTCCTTGAGCTACAGTCACACACTGGAGAGTCTCATGTCCTGCAGGACCAGGCTGGCACTAGCACCTCCACCATGCTCAGACACTGGCTGAGATCAGCTTGGGAGAAGCATGGGTTGAGGCCTATTGCAACGGTAAATACAGAGGAATAATAGCTAGGGCCATTGGTCACCATGCTGTACATTTCCACAGCTGCCATAGTGGTGATGCAGAGTGATTCTCTTAGATATGGAGAGATTTTATGTGTATGTGTTATGCAAGTTAGGGCAGGGATGTGATTTAAATAAAGGTCTCCATTACTTTAGTGAGGTAGAAATCAGACAACCTAAAAAGTATGTTAAATGCTATTGACAGAAATGCAGAATTGGCAACATCTTGATGAAAGGAAGGTATAATAATTTTCTCAAAAGCAGCCATGGGAGAACTTTTTGCTTGTCAAGTTGAACCAAAATTCACTTTGTAATGAATTTTCTTCTACATAATTATGCATTCACATACTGGCACTTTGGGGTTCTTGCAACGGATCAAAACCTATTAAAAACTTGCTCCTATGGAGTACATTCTTTTTTCGATAACTGTTCTTTAACTCTTCCCCCTGTCAAATTCTGTTCAGATCCCAAAGCATCTGTGATGTTTTTCTACAAAAAGTTTTAGCATAGGTTCCGCCAAAAGTAGCTGTCATAGGCTCACTGATTCAGTTTGGCTGAAGATGAAAAGGCCATTGACTACTTATAGGCTTACTGGTCATCACTGAATATCCCAGTTTGTTTATGTTGCTATATTAATATAAACAGAGGAAATTATCTCTTTGAAGATATTTTTACTATGACAAAATTATAAGTGAAATTAAAATGTTTATTAAACACAATTAAATATAATAACAAATCTGAATAACTAATAACATTGTTCACTTTAAATATTAACATTTAAATAATATTATTTATTACAGTACATTTCTGATGACTTGTATATGAAATTGTTTGGACACCTGTAGCATCTTCATATACTATAAATGTACTTTGAGGTAATATGATATTGTGAAAGATAATGATAATAATATGAAATCTGGGGGAAATGTATTAAATTTAGATGTTTTTTTGTATACAGAATATCTGTATTAATATAATTTTGAAATTTATTTTGTAATAAACTATAAGCAATGCATACACATGTATTATTTCAAGTGGTACAGGAAGATAAAATATGAAATATAAGAGTTCCTTTCTCCAGCTCCTGAGGCACACAAATCCCACTCTAGGTATAACCATTTGAACCATTTCTATTTTTATTTATTTTGGTTAAAAATATAAAGGATGTACTATACTACTAATTTTTAAAAGAATATTAACTTAATATTATTGATTCCTTGAAATGAAAAATAGAGAAATTTAACTTATACTAACTTCTCCTTTTCCTTCCCCTGCTAATAACAAAATTTTAAGTTCAGTTTTTCTATTGGTCACCTTTATGTAACATAGTATAATCCCTATTTTTACATGAATTTGGGTTTTTTAAATTTTTTTTTAAGTTTACATAAAATGAAATTCACTCTTTTTGATGTATAGTTCTAAGTTTTAACAAATTTATAATGTTGTTTAACAATCATCATGATCAAAATCACTTCGAAAAGATTCCCTTCTGCTGACTCTTTGTACTCAGTTTAAATTTCTAAAGAAACTATATTTTCCTGTGTTTTATGCTGCCTGTAAGAAATTTGATGCCAGACTGATTCTTCTTTCCCATTATCATCTCCCTGGATGTTTAAAATAACTTTCCCCTCCTGGTCATTCTGAGATAAGATTACATCTGTGTATGAGTCTTTGGTTCCTTTTGGTACTGAGTAGGCCTCTGCAATATTGTGATTTTCTTTAGATTTGTGAATTTTTTTCCTTCTAATATTGATTATTTTCTCTGCCCCCACCCCCAATTACACTTATATAGTTTTAGAAATTTCTATTAAAGACAGATGTTCTGAGTCATTGTTTTCTCAGATACTGCAAAGTTTCCTTTGCCTCAGTCCTCCGTTCTTACACTCTCTGTATCCTTCCTGCCTCTTTTTCTGCAGTCAGCTACTTCAACAGCTTTAAGGGACTACCCCAGGTATCAAAATCAAATGCCTTTAAGGGCTGGACCAATAAAATGTGAAGGCAAAGTATAATACGATAGGGGAAAGTGACTGCATACTTAGATAGAAACATCAAATTCTGTTTTTAAAAATGCTATGTTAGCTAAATAATGCAAGTCATCAGAATGGATTAGGCTCAACAATATGAATGTCTAAAACTATGCCTCTGAGTCATCTGAGGCTCCAGTTCTAATTGTTTAATGAGACTCCAGATCACACACACTTGGATTTTGCACTGTAATAATATTTTATTGTAATAATTCTCAACTCATATAGAAGCTCTAACATCATAATTATCTTCATCAAAAGGCTGCCTCCTCTTTAGAGTTGTGAGATTTCAATTTATGACATTAACATTTTTCTAGCCTCAGCCTAGAAACCTTGAATTACTTTGCAAAGTTTCCATTTTTGGTCATTTATGTTCTGTTGGACACCAAATGCCCTCTCAACCTTCCTCACAGCCATTCCTCTGCATCCCCCAGTGCCCCACTCCAGTTCCCTCATCCATTGATGTCTAGATATCTTGTTTATCATTAGCTTTTAAGCCATTTGTCTCTGTTGGGTTAATGTGTTTTTATTTTTAAATGTTCCTTTGTTATTAAAACCTGTAGGAAATAACACTAGCATGTTAGAACGCAGAAATAGCATGTTTATAAGTGAATCCCATGATCCTGTTCCAGCTCTTCATTTCTCTTCATCCTCTTTGAATGTGCACTACACGCACCTCCTTCGGCACAGTCACAGTGAGGTCGAATCAACTCCTACCGTTGTGAGCTCTACAGTTTTCACAAAGCTTATGTTGTCATTCATCCATGCAAACGCATAATTTTTATTTTTAATGACATTGTACCAAATCACTGAAGCACAATTTAGCTAGCCCTTCCTTTATTACTTCCAGATTTTTGCTTTGTTTTGTTTTTCCATATCACACTCCATGAATGTGCAGATTACTTCCTGATGCTGATAGAATGAAGGTGGAGCATAAAAGGGACACAAGCAAACTGTTTTACAAATTGCCAGATAGTCAGAGGAATAAAAGCTAGAGTGAAATATAGAGATTTGTAAGTATCATTTTTCCCTGCCACTCTTCTGCTTTAAAACTTCAATGTGGCTACACATTGGCTGTTGCACTAGACCCCAACTCAGCCCCAATTTCAAGGCCTTCTTCTTCAGGCCCTCCCATTCACCAAATGCCTCCTTTTTTAGGGGGTCCTTTGCCCACTCTAGAGTATTAGAACCTGTGGTTCAAAATCATCCTATATTAGTTTATCTAAGCCTCCTTTTTCTTTTGCCTGTAATAAGAAATCATAACAGCACCCTTCTTTTTAAGTGGGCTGGTCAAAAAGGGTGATACCCAACCAATATTTAGCACAAGGTCTGGAACATAGAGAATGGTTTATAAATAATAGGTATGTTTTTACCTATTAATTGGTCCTCATTTTCAGAGTAAACATGGGACCAGCAACAAAATAGTAAGGCACAACCCAAGCATCCTGATAACCAAAAACTGGGGAATAATGGACCAAGGAGAAAGAACAGAAATGAGAAAGACATTTGAGTGCTTTTTATTAGGGGCTGGCTGTGTGTGTGATGCACGGGTTCAAGGCAGAAGATGAACTCAGGAAGCTAATGTCTGGCTATTCATGAGCCCAAGGCAGGAAGGTGTGGTCAGAGGGACAATATCTGGCATTCAATCAATAAATATAAAAAAGAAGCTGCTGTGTACCAGGTCCTGTGTTCAGCGGTGGATTTTGAGTTACTTGTAAATCAGGATCTAGACATGAGGTCTGAGCGGATGACATCAGCATCCGGGATGAAACCTTGTCGTCCCCCAGACTGTCATCTCCCACATCTGCCTTTCTAAGACCAGGTCAGTTTCAGCATTCAAGCCCCTCACCGGTCCCATAGCTCTCAAATATCTCCCATTTTTCAAGTTCTCAGAGCGCTTATAGACTGTTACACATGTTATTGTTCAGCCTGTGAATTTTGGGGATGTTCACTCATGTTTTTTCTGGTTATCTGTCTCCCCAGACTCTCAGCACAAGGAGAGTGGGCATCTCAGGCTCCTCTCACTTGACACTTGCCTGCAGACCACAGTGGTGAAAGTAGAGAGCTTTTCAGGTCATGGTTTCTGGCTCCCAGTCTAGATTTTCCATTTTGTTTGTTTTTAGACCTTTCTGAAGTATGGAAATGATCACCAAGAGAAGGAGGCTTTGTTAATTCATTTATTAAAAACTTCACCAAACTATTTTAAATTGCACATACACTCAGTAGAACTTAAACAATACGTACGTTGCATAAAGTAAAAGTGAACTAATTTCTTGCTCTGCCTCACCGTTTACCTTATAATTCCAGCCACCTGAGGCAACAAAGCTGTCCTTTGCTTTCATTCACATTTAAACCTTAAAATATCCTTTCAGTCATTATTCTGAATAGAATAGTAAAAGAAAAACTTATCAGGATAAATATTGTGATTTAGAAAAATAGCAGATTAAAAATAGAATATTCTAGTTTCCTATAAAATAATTTTTTTTATAAAATTTACAAAGAGATATAAGATTTAGCCTTTGACCTGGAAGGTGGTAGATCTTATTGTTAAATAATTGATATTCCAGGTTAATGACTTAAAACTTATTAATAGTGTCCTAGGTTACAAGAATTGATCTGTCTTTGGAAAGGAGTCAGGAGCCTGATGCAGATTTTGTTGTTTGCCTGTATCATTTGCCCACAAGGCTCTTTTCATCAGGATTATTTGTTCATCTGACTCAGCCTAAAGCATGTCATAAACATTTACTTACCCATTTAGCCAATCTGGACTGTAAAGGACTGCTTGGAAGTAGATAATGTTTGTAAAGGAAAAGTCAGACCCTTCTTATTTTGTTATACAGAGAATACATTTGCTAGCAGATGAAAGTAAAGTATTACATAACCCACAAAACACAGTGCTGATTATAAGAATACTTCCACCCGGCAAGACTTTGAGTAAATAGGAGGATCTGTGACTGTTCATTTCTCCACCCATCAAACATTTACTAGGCACAACAGATAAAGAAATGAGCCAGGCATGCCCCTGCTGTCAAGAATTCGGGATCTAGTAGAGGAGACAGACTAAAGAAATCAGTGGTTATGGCAGTTCTAGACGTTCATGGTAGTTACCATAGAAGTACAGTAGAAGGTCACAGAGGAGGGAGAGCTAACTCCCGATGCAGGGGCAGTCAGGAAACACCCACAAGATGGGGATGCTTCTGCTGAGTATTGACAGTTGAACATGAATCAGCCAGGCAGCCAAGGTGAGAGAGGTGGTCTAGACAGAGAAGTGGTTTGACATATTTAGTGACGCAACATGAGAGAGATAGTATGTTGTATAAGGTTTTGTGTTTTTTTTGGCTAGAGTTATGGTCTTTTTATTGCATTTTTCACGTTTAAATCAGTTCTATTTGCAGCATATAGGTCCATTTGTTGAATGTTAGGCAGTTTAGGACACAGTCAGATGCTGAATTGAATGAGGGGTGGTGGTAGGGGAAGGGGACAACTGTCCTGTGTCATAGGCTTGTAAGTGGAGAATATTAAAAGAGTTACAATTTCTTCCCTTTGAATCCTCGGCGTCATCTGACCCTGCAGGTGTGAGGCATGTGTAAGCAATTGTAGGGCTGTGTAATCCATAGATCAAATGGCCTGATAGTCTGTCACCAAAATTCTGTTTGCCTTATATGGCTTGGATGGGATGTACCTTTTGAGGGCACTCTTGCTGCATGATTGATGGCACTTCAGACGAGATGTGCTAGTCTGATACCAGCCTTGGTCAGGTATGAGCAGTGCACCTGATTTGTCTTGCTCTTCATCTCTCTGTGTACTTGCAGCTTGTTCTGGAGCTGCACGGTCTGTTCTTCACTTTCTCTCTGGCTGTTGAGTTACCTGACAGTGTGGTGGGAATGCCCTGCCATGGTAACAGTGCCTCCACGTCAGCGGGTTCATGTCTGTTGCTCTGAACTGGCTGGTCTGAGATGGCCTCAAACTAAATTTGTAGATCCTGAGGGGTTTCTGGGGAAGATGGTGTATGGTGTCGTATCCTAAAGCCTTGTTCATTTTCCCATTTCACAAATAATCTAACAGGAGTTTTAGTACTGAATTTTGATTTCAGCAAAAGTATGTACATTTCAGCTATAGATGTTTGCTCCTAACAACTCTGAAAATGTGGATTATATGTGTGATTTTAATGCAGTCGTTGGAAATAATGTTGTTTTTCACAAAGTAAAAAGCATTCGTAATTTTGCTACAAGGAAGAATATTTGCGTCCTCTCACACATTTTATTTAATAATTTTACTTCTTTAAAAGCAAAACAACACACAATTTGAAAATGAAATTTCCCCAAAGTGTTCAGCTTGCTAATATGTTTTTCCTTTTCTTCATTATGCTATAGTGGAATGTTGCCATACTCTGAAGTGTGCAACTTCTCTCCCTGGAGGCAGCAGATGGTGTGACTAGGCTGCCTTTTGGTACAGGGTTTGTCCTGGGAGACTGCACCTAGGGCTGGAGGAACTGGGGGCCCTGCCCTCAAGGAGCGCTGACTTTATTCCTGCTTATACCACTACAACATTTATGTAAATTACTATTTTTAGATATTAAAAACCTGCAAAAATGGAAAGGTTTTGGCATTTTAAAGCTTCTGTTTTCTTAGTTTATATAATAAAATATTTTATGTAAGAACCAATTATATTTGCAAGTGTTTTCTTCACTGAATGCCTCATTGCTAGAGGACCAGGTGATCCCTTGGGCAGTACATGATTTTGTCATTATTTCCACCCTAGTCTCAGACCCGGCCTTCAGCTTTGAAAGTCTGGCAGTTTGATTTCATATAGGAATATTGATTCACACTAACCAAACTCACAGGAGTCATTTGCAAAACCAGAATTTCATCTTATTAATTTACTGTGAAAAATACAACTTCAAGCAGATTGGTCATTCTCTCCTTTGAGGTGAATTGACATTGTAAGCTAGCCTATGGCAAAAAAAGATTGTTTGCTGAGCAGGAGTAGGCCCTCCCTCCACGGGACTGCACCACCTTTAGGACCTGACCCACCTGTTGTGAGTCATGGCAGCCTTGCTTCTGAACTGCGCCAATTTTTTATTCTTTCTGCACATCTTTTGTCCTCTGCTGACTATCCTGTTGTATTATCTCTTTAAATAGAACAGTACGGGGGAGAAAAACTTTCCCTCTACCTTCCTAGATTAGAAAGCTGGGTCTATGAAATATGGACAACAGGTAGCTTAACAGAAGAAAAGGTGTACTAATGTATTAATTTTAATATTACATGTATGAAGGCATTACAGGAAAAAAAATTCAATATCTTCCAGCATAGTGAGATTTGAGAGCTTATATACCATCTCAATAAGGCAAAGGGAGAAGGGACATAGGCCTCATAGGGGAGAGGAAATAATTTTTTGAAAGGATGAACAGCCCTTGGAAGAGCAGATAGGAGGCGTGAGGGTTTGTGACAGAGTTTGCCTGGGTGTGATGTGGACGTCTAGTCTCCTCTCCTGTAATGACTCCTTCTTCCTTGGCTGATGAGATTCCCAGGGAGCGGATTTATGTAGCGGCTGAGTTGCTTTTGGAGGACCTGTCTTGAGGCAGATAACGGGAGTTCAGAGAAGCCTCTCTCTGCATTTACTGTTCTTCAAATGTGCATTTACTGTTCTTCAAATGTCTTCAGCTCTAATTCATCAATATACCTAAGAGGCATATTTGGGGGTGGCATGTCCTGAATTCCTCCCACAGCTAACAAGCACACTTAATCCCCAAGTAGAAAGTAGTTTTATCTTAGTGAAAACTGCAGGAGAGTAATGTTTTTCAGTAGTGCTGTGATCTCTTAGTGATGTCTGCCACAAACAGGAGAGAAAAACGATGCACAATTAAGTGATGCACATTTGCTCGCCCTAGTTTAAATCTTACCCTAGTGTATAGAATCAAATACGTACTCTGATTAGCATTTGAGGACAGCATTCCGCAGTCTTGGAAGTTGTTTAAGAACATGCTTTTAAAGCTGAAAGAAATCCTAATTGTTTTACTCTATAGTTTAGAAAATATTTGTCTTGAGGGACTTACTGAAGCACTAAATGGTAGAACTAATAAATAACTGAGCAACGACTCAAACCTAGGGTTTCTGACTTATAGAAGTCTAGCTTATTTTCTTATAAATCATAGTAAAGATCTAAGAATCCCAAAGACTGATGATTTTATTTTCCATCTTAATTTGAGAAATCTCTTTCCCCTGGTAGGATTAATATTTTTAGTCTTTTAGGTTAGCAAAATAAACATGAAGGTTAGACATATGTAGACCAATCATACTTGCTCTCAGGTGCACATTAGAATTATTGGGGAAGAGTATAAAAAATCTACCAATACCCAGGCCTCTGATTGACTAATTAAATAAGTATCTCTGGGGTGGAGTACAGTACTTGGTACTTTAAAAAAGTTTTCCTTGTGATTTAACTGTGCATCCAGGATTGAAACAATTGGTATCACAATTTGAAAATTTGCATGATCAAACACTGTGTGAGTGTTTACAAAGGCATTGTTATACAGAAAACGAACTGGCAATTGCCATGGGGGGGGGGAGCTGGGGGACTGAGTGAAGGAGGTGAAGGGATTGAGAAGTACAAGTTGGAAGTGACGAACCAGTCACAGGGATGTGAAATACAGCGTAGGGAGTACAGTCAGTGATATTTCAATAACTATGTGCAGTGCCAGTTGGGTGCTGGAAATATCAGTGAGACACTTTGTAAATTATATGATTATTTAACCAGTATGACTGTACATCTGAAATTAATACAAAATAATATTGAAAATAAACTATAAAATAAAAAGCCATTGCCAACATTGATAAGTTGTTGAAGGAATCAGTATTTTTATCAGCCAAAGTCAATGCTTTCAAATAAAAATCACAGAATTACACATTAAGAGTAGACTATGAAATATTTTTTATTCCCTAATTCTAAGTACAGGTATCAAATGAGAAATTGGAAATATAGCAATGATGGTAATGATATGCACAATTATTTCAGATTATTCCCTGGTAAAATGAAGAAAAATATTTCTTTGTATGTCCTGGGTAGAATGTTTAGAAAAGGCATTCACTTTTAATTTAGTCTGTGTCAGGTTTCAGTGATTGCAAATGTGGAAGGAGAGATCTGAGTAACTGCACCAGAAAATCACACCAGTGTGCCCTTCCAATTCAGAGGACTGTTCACTGCTTATATATGCAGTGACACAAAAGTTTCATTAATATCGTGGATCAGAAAATGATAACTAGAATGGAAACTTCTGGTTTTCTCTGCTCATTTATTGATAGTACTGGGAGTGTTGTGAATCTCTCTGCCACTTGCACATAGCTAAACCTTGTTCTATAAATATATATGTAGCTACTGGAGGGAATGCTGGTCCAAAATCCAAAGTAAAGAAAAGCAGGCATTTACCTCTAAAATGAATTTTAGTATTTAGTTGAGTATTGTTGATGTTTGACAATTCACTGTGCTCCGGAAATAGAGCAATAGTAGGCAGCCCTGAAGGGGACAAGGCTTCTATCTTTTACATTTCCTTGGTTTCCCATTACTTTGCCCCACACCAGACTTTTTGCAGTATGCCCCCAGGATCCATTCTTTTGAGTTTCTCTCTCTCTCACTTTCTCTCTTTCCCTCCCTCCCTTCTCTCTCCACTTCTTCTCTAGTTCACACTTAACTTTAAGAGGATTGGGAGGACATTTGAATGTTTTTGTTTTAAAAGGCTTTTCAGCCTCTAGAGTAGAACTGGGGAAACAGCAGCTGCAGTGCCGCCTTGCTCGTAAGAAAAGGTTAGAAGTACAACAGACACATTTCCAGGGGACCGACTACAGGTGGGGACCTGGAAACAAGGCTTAGAATTTTCTTGATTAAATTAATCATTTATAGATAATTAAAGCTAAATGGATATCTTATCATGAACTAGAACCTTCCTGGTTTTGATGAAAATAGAAGCTGGGTATAGTAAAAGAGCTGGCATTGTAGAAGCCCTCAGATAGCACATAGAATTCTGAATTATCGCTCTAAAAGCTGACACTGAAATATGTCATTGAGGAAAGCTTTTTTTGTGTTGGTCTTGGAATTGGCAGGTTATGACAAAACTATATTCATGTTACTTGAATACATCTTTTGTCTTAGTTTTACATGCTTTTTTGACTTGTCTAGAAAATGACATATTGCGGTTTTCATTAGCTTTAACCAGGTGTGATTTTCTTACGGAAGATACCTCAGCAGGACTGCAGTTTAAAGCGAATAAACCAGTGAAGCTCAGAAAGGCCATAGCCCTCCTTCAGATGGTAGCAATGAGCTGGAAGACTCATTAATCAACCACAGAGTCACAGGTGTGATGGCTTGCCCACAAACTGCCAACAGACTGTGAAAGTCACATCCGACAGGCTAAATTGTCAAACCAGACCCATCCATAAACATTTTAACACAGCAAAACCCCAACTCTTTTGTCTTTAAGACAAAATGAAATGTTAAATATCCTCCAAACCTTCTATGAAATATTACTTACTTTATTTTATAAAATTCAAATTTCTTAAGAAAGAATCAATTTGGCATTCTTTCATAAAAGTTTAACAGTGTCTTTATATCTTATTTTATTTTTCTTAATACTTATTTACTCTTCTTGATTTTAAAAATGTATTCTCCTGTTCTACATGAAAGGGTCGTGAATGAAATTTGCCGGTGTCAAAGGTTTATCAGTGGTGAAAATCCACTCTGTTAGTTGGTGAATTTTAGCAAGCTCTTATAGGAATTTTATTTCCTTTTCCTTTTCTCTTTATTTTTTACTAAGGTAACATTGGTTAATAACATCATATAAGTTTCAGGTGTGAAGCATCCTAATTTGAAATACATTTCAGTATGCTCACCACCAAAAGTCTGGTTTCCATTGTCACTGTCTCTCTGTTCTCCTTTACCCATTTTGAGCTCTCACCACTCCCCTTCCCTGCTAACCCCCAGTCTGTTGTCTGTACCTGTTAGTGTGTTTTTTGTTTTGTTGAGCATGTTTATTTTTTCTTTTTTGTTTCATATTCCACATATGAATGAAATCATATAGTTTTTGTCCTTTTCTTTTTTAAATCATGTTTTATTTATTGATTATGCTATTACAATTGTCTCAATTCTCCCCTCTTTGCCCCCCTCCACCAAACGCCCGCCACTGCCTCAGGCAATCCTCACACCATTGTTCATGTCCACGATTTATTTCACTTAGCATAATACCTTTGGGGTCAGCCCATGTTGTCAAAAATGGCAATATTTAATCCTTTTTAAATGTCTGAGTAGTATTCCATTGCATGCATATACATATTTATATATTCCATGATAATTTTACATATATATATATATAAATGAGTATATATGACACCTGTATCTATTCATTTATTGATACACACTTAGGTTACTTCTGTATCTTGGCTATTATAAATAATGCTGCAGTGAGCATAGGGGTGCGTGCATCTTTTTGAATTAGTGTTTTCATATTTTTCAGTTATGGTAAATGCCCAAAGTGGGATTACTGGATCATATGGCAGCCTGATTCTTCACTTTCTGAGGAAACTCCATCAACAGTATATGAGGGTTCCCATTTCTCCACATTTCTTTCAAATGTGTTAATTTCTAGGTTGCTTTTATAACCATTTTGACAGGTGTGATTTTTGGTTTTGATTTGCATTGTGGTTTTGATTTGCATTTTCTTTTCTTAAAATATTTTATTTATTTATTTTTAGAGAGAGGGGAAGGGAGAGAGAAAGGGGGAGAGAAACATCAATATGTGGTTGCTTCTCAAGCCCCGCTACTGGGGACCTGGCCTACAACCCAGGCATGTGCCCTGACTGGTAATCAAACTGGTGACCCTTTGGTTTGCAGGCCGGCGCTCAAGCCACTGAGCCACACCAGCCAGGGGTGATCTGCATTTTCTTGATAACAAATGATGTTGAACATCTTTTTATGTGCCTGTTGGTCATCTGTATGTCTTCCTTGGAAAGATGTCTATTTAGATCCTCTTCCCATTTTTATTTATTTATTTATTTATTTTTAATTCACATTGAGGGTATGTTCACTGATTTGAGAGAGAGAGGAAGGGAAAAGAGAGAGAGAGAGACAGGGAGAGAGAGACATCAATGTGAGAGACAAACATCAGCCACTTTTCTTCTATACACTCCCTGACCCAGGGACCATGCCCAAAACCTAGGTACATGCCCTGACCAGAATCCAACACACACAGTGCCCCCACTTTTTTTTTTTTTAGTGTATGGGATAATGCTTCAACCAACTGAACCACCTGGCCAGGGCTTCCCATTTTTTAAATCAAGTCATTTGGTTTTTCTTGTTTTATGCATTCTTATATTTTTTGGATATTAACATCTTATTGGAAATATCATGCACGATATCTTCTGCCATGATATAAGAAGATCGTGGTTGCCTTTTTATTTTGTTGCTGTTTCCTTTGCTGTCCCATAAACTTTTTGTCTGATGTAGTCCCAGTCATTTATTTTTGTTTCTCTTTCCTTTGCTATTGGAGTCAAATCCACAAAAACATTCTTAAAGTGAATGTCTAGTAGCTTAGTGTCCATGTTTTCTTCCGGGTATTTTATGGTTCCAGGTCTTATACTTGTCTTTAATCCATTTTTACTTATTTTTTTGTGTGTGTAGTGTAAGATAGTGGTTTAATTTCATTCTTTTTCATGTGGCTGTCCAATTTTCCCAGTATCATTTATCGAAGAGACTTTTCTTTCCTTATTATATGTTATTGTCTTCTTTGTTTTAAATTAGTTGTCTCTGTATGTATAGAGTTTTGTCTGGACTCAATTCTATTCCATTGATCTGTGTGTCTGTTCTTTTGCCAATATCATACTGTACTGATTACTATCGCTTTGCAGTGTAGTTTGAAATCAGGGAATGTGATACCTTTGACTTGCTTCTTTTTTCTCAGAATTGCTTTGGTTATTCATGGTCTTTTGTAGTTCTAAACAGATTTGAGGATTTTTGTTCTATTTCTGTGGAAATGCCAGTGGGATTTTTATAGGGATTACCCTGAATCCGTAAATTCTTTTAGTTGATATGGCCATTTTAACCATCTTAATTCTTCTAGTTTATGAACACAAAATATATTTCCATTTCTATGTGTCTTCTTCCATTTCTTTTAACAATGTCTTATAGTTTTTAGTATACAGATCTTTCACCTCCTTTGTTAAGTTTATAACTAGGTACTTTATTATTTTGTTGTAAGTGGTATTGTTTTCCTTATTTCTCTCTTGGATAGTATATAGAAACTCAGCAGATTTTGTATACTGATGTTGTACCCTGCAACTTTACTATATTTGTGTATTTTCTACTAGTTTTTGGTGGAGTCCTTAGGGTTTTCTATATGTAAAATCATGTCATCCATCCTGGCTGGTGTGGCTCAGTGGCTTGAGTGCTGGCCTGTGAACCAAAGGGTCATGGGTTTGATTCCCAGTCAGAGCACATGCCTGGGTTGCAGGTCAGGTTCCCAGTAGAAGGCGCTCGAGAGGCAACCACACATTGATGTTTCTCTCCCCCTTTCTCTCTTTCTTCCCCTCTCTAAAAATTAAATAAATAAAGTCTTTAAAAAAATTATGTCATCCACAGAGTGACAGTTTTACATAAATGGATATTGAATCTTCTCGAATGCTACTTCCACATCTGTTGAAATGATCATATGCTTTTTATCCTTTATTTTGTTAATGTAGTGTATTGTGTTGATTGATTTGTGGATGTTGAACCATCTTTGCATTCCTAGAACAAACCCCACTTAACCATGGTCTATAATCCTCTTAATGTGTTGTATTTGGTTTGCTGATAATTTTGTTGAGGACTTTTGTATCTATGTTCCTCATAGATAATGGCCTATAATTTTCTTTTTTGTTTTCTTGTCTAGTTTTAGCATTAGGGTAATGTTAGCTTTGTAAAATGAGTTAGGAAGTACCTCCTAATCTTGCGTTGTTTGGAAGAGTTTGAAAAGGATAGGTATTATATCTTCCTTGAATGACTGGTAGAATTCACCAATGAAGATTTCCGGTTCATGGTTTTGTTTCTTGGAAGGATTTTGTTGCTGTTTCAATTTTCTTACCAGTGATTGGTCTACTCAGATTTTCTATTTCTTCATGATTCAGTGTAGGAATGTTGTATGGTTCTAAGAATTTGTCCAGTTCTTCTGAGTTTTCCAATTTGGTAGCATATAGCCTTTCATACTGTTTCCTTATTACCCTTTTACACAGGAAATTTAAACAAAACTCTACATTTGATATGAAGAAATATGGAACCTTTTCACAAATTTCTAAACTATGTTTATGAGCAGGGACATCTTTCTAGATATTTGCTGTGAAGTTACTATTTTCTTTTAATGATTAAAGTGGTGCTTTCTATCTTATTATAATCAGAGATGATCATTTTCTGTTTAAAACTTAAACTTTTAAAAGCTATCATTAACACACTTCCTCTAAAGAAACTTCTTTGAGGGGAAAAAATCACACTAAAATTATCAGGAATCCATCACTATATTTATGCTGAGAAAGAATGAAAAATTATAAGAAGTAAATATGTAGGCCTATGCAGTCTATATTGTATTTTCTGTACTTAATCAATAGACCTCGAGTCTTTCCCAAAATTAGACTATACAATGTTCTGGTGAATAATCATACAATTTATTTTTTTCTGCAAGAAAAGCATTATTTATTTCCATATTTTATTAGTTCAAAGTTTTTTTCCTGTATTCATGTTGACCTTATTACAGATGTCCCCATTTCACCCTCCTTTGCCCACCTCCACCCAGCTCCTATCCCTGCTCCCCTCTGGTCAGCACCACACTATTGCCCATGTCTATGGGCTGCACATGAGGATTCTTTGGCTAATCCTTTCACATTTCATCCAGTCCCCCTGCCCCCTCTCCTCTGACAGCTGTCAGTCTACAAACTTTTGCTAAATACTACTTTTTCCTACTACAACATGACTTCATTAAGGAGCTTAATTAATGTTTATATTTCATATAAGTTAGGCCTGTATACCTCCATGTGCCTTTTAGAGTAGCTGAAGGTCAATAACATGTATTCATCATGAACCTTTTTACATGTCAGGGTAATTAATGTATTATATTTTATAGCAACAGTACTGCATTAGTGTTGGTAACTTAATCATTCATACTTATTTTCTTCTGCTGCATGAATTTAAATTTATATAAGAAAAATATATTCAGGAACCCTGTGTTGTAAAAATATGAAATACATATGAATGTTCATAATCAATTGATACTTCATGTTTGTATTAATTTTCATATTTGGACTAAAATTTTTCCTTAATCATTTTGTATAAGTAACTCAGTTAAATTAACCAGAGGAGTATAGGCTAAGAATGTATCATAAATTAATTCAACATTTTATTTACAATATCAAGAAAAACCTGGATAGTATTTCTCAGTGCCAGAAATTAAGCACATACACATGTTCCAAGGTGAAAAAGAGAATAGACCATTTTAAGCAGTGAAATAAGATTTTTGTGTCCACACATAAACATTATGAAATTGCGGTATGTATTCCATCTTCTTTAGGATGGTAGTCCAATTTGGTAGCAGAATAAGACTTGTCCTTTTCTAGAAAATTTTAATCCTTCAACTGAGCTTTTAGTATTTTTTAAGTTCTCTTCTTAGTGGATACTCTGGATATTAAAATATGCACCTTTTTACAATTTACTTTAGACTGATACTAAATTAATTTTGGTAGAATATAAAAATTTTGCTTTCCTATATTATTCCATTCTCTTCTTCCTCTTTTGTGCTATTATTGCCATACCTGTGAAATCAATGTATGTTCTCAACCTAACAATACAGCTTTAATTATTGCTTTATGTGGCCTTATGTCTTTTAAAGAAGTTGAGACAAGAGTAAAGAAAGATTGAAAATATTTATTTAATACTTTATAAGTATTTCTCCCTACACATATTGGCTATTTTGGTGCTTTATTTTTTCCTCCTGTGAACTGTAGTTACTATCTAGTATCATTCCCTTTCAACCTCAAGGACTTCCTTCAGTGTTTCTTGTAAAGCAGGATAATTGGTAGTCTGGAAATGGTTTCCTTTTGCATTTGTTTTTGAAGGGTAGTTTTGCTGTATAAAGAATTCTTGGTTGACAGTTTCCGTTTTTTAGCACCTTTAAATTTTCATTCCATTTCCTTCTGGCCTCTGTTGTCTCCAATAAAGGATTTTGGAAAAAAGTTGATGACTATGACAAGAAACTAATACAAAGGAAGCATGAATACTAAATCTGAGAAAACAAAGTGAATTAATAATATACAGGGGTGGGCAAAAGTAGGTTTAAAGTTGGGAGTACACAAACTCAGAGTTTATTCTTATATTATTATTTTTTAATTATTGTATTATTTTTCATATGACCAACCTACTTTTGCCCACCCCTTTAAATAGTATGACAGCAGATGTGGAAATTTAAAAACTGGAAATTATATTTACTTTCTAATGTCTAATAAATATGAATGTTTTGATATATTAGATATTTTCTAAAAAATTCAAATCACCAATATTTATCAAAAATATGTATAAACCTGAAAAGAACATCATCTAAGAAACTGAAACTATTAAATATTATGTTTCTTCACCCAACTGGACTTAAACCTTCAAGAAATAATAATTTTTATGCTATTTGACCTTTTTTTAATAATAAAGAAACCTACCCGATTATTTTATCAAACCTAACTTTAAAACTAAGCCTAATGAAGATAGGCCTCCAGAAAAATTGGCAACTCTCCATGATGACTACAGATGAGAATATGTACTACTCTGTGTATTTACTACTAAGTAAAATATGGTCATTCCCTGTCACCTGCATACAGAGTGAGATTTTCAGTCTCAGGCTTTTCCCTGGGGTCTGTGTACCAACAAAGCCTTTGCTGTGTTACTTTGGGTGTGTTCTCTGCATACATAGCTTGTCAGGGAGCCTGAGACTTCTATTGATTTCTATACAAAATTAGGGATTCCCTACTTACAGTCTCTTATCCCAGGGATTTCTCTTCATACTCTCTGGTTTTCAGGGGCCTCTTTTCCTGGTCCTATGGCCAGAAAAGTTGAGATCTCTCAGAGTTTAAGCCTTTCTTACTGTCATGCAGCTCTTCATTCCTGGCACTGCCTATGTGGTGAAGTGGCAAAAAATAAAGGAGATAATAGAAATTCACTCAATACTATTGCACAAGGTTTTTCTTTTCCTGGTCCTTTACCCAGAAGTATAGATTTTTCTAAGTGCTGACCCTGCAGCTGCCATTGCAATGCAGATGGGCAGATAAAGCGGGCTGCAGAGCAGGAATGAGGGAGAAAATGTGGAAAAAGAGTTGAATATGAGGTCTGTCCAGACGGTATCCAGCTATGTAATATGGAAAATGGAGAAATTTATTGAAGAAGATGCATGATACAAGAAACACTTTACATAGGACCTCAGTCCCCATCAAAGTAGGCACCTCAGGACTCGCAGTTCTCACAATTGCCTTGAGCTGTCCCATCATATTTTCTTGAATCTCATCAATCTTCTGAAATCTCTTCCCTTTCAAAGGTGATGTTAGTTTAGGAAAAGCTAGAAGTAGCAAGGCACCAAATCTGGTCTATAGGGGGACTGAGTCACCTGGGTGATTTGATGTTTTGCCAAAATCTTTGCATAAGACATGATACATGAGCGAGCACATTGTCCTGATGAAACTGTCAATCACCAGTTGCCCATAGCTGCGGCCTTTTGAATCATCTGAATAGTTTCCACAGAGTAATGTTTAGGCTTAATGCAAAATTTGATGCAGATTTGTTGCTCTACTCCCTCAGTCATTTTGAATGTGATGGCCACACAGTACACATGCTCACTCAGTGGTGTCTATTGCCCCCACTGATGAGTACAGTGAAGTCATCATTGTTCTCACATGCTCATTTCAGTCCACTCTCTGCCAGGTTACATTGATGTCATGCAGTCCATTCTTGTTATATTAACAATGACTGGACGTTTTCTGGGCAGACTTCATATGTTCAACTCCCTGGCTCACAGGGACTATTTTTCCCTCACCTCTGGTCAGAAGGATGACCTTTTCTATGTTTTTGCTGATTACACCCACCACTGCATTGTTGATTTAACCTCAGTTTTATTATTGTGGGAGGTCAGCCACAATGGACTTATTCCATTTTCCCCATACCCAGGATTTTACATTTCATAATATACCACATTTTAAAATAATGTGGACAGTGTTCACAAAGCTAATATGTAGGTGGGATTGTCAGGGTTTCACTTGATTAATTCCAGCTTTTGAAATAATTTGATCACAATGTGAGCATTTCTTCCATGCTATTTAAATTTGATTAATTCAACAAATATTTATCATGTACTTAATGTACATCAGTAATATTCCAAAACCTGAAATGTATAATAGAACTTACTGTATTTTCTGCTATGTGATTTATAGCATAGAAAACCATTATTTAAGATTATACTCAAGACCATTATTGTATTACCAGGACAAAACTCAACTTAGGTGTAAGGCAGGGGTGTCTGACCTGCAGCCCGCAGGCCACATGCAGCTCAGGATGTCTGAGAATGAGGCCCAACACAAAAATGTAAATTTACTTAAAACATTATGAGATTTTTTTGTGATTACGTGTTGCAAAGTAATGTGTGGCCCAAGACAACTCTTCTTCCACTGTGGCACAGAAACACCAAAAATCACACCCTTATAATGGAAGGCATTATCTGCTTAGTATTTTATTAAATTTGACTCACATTTCACTCAGTTCCTCAAAAGTCTGTGCTTTCTCTTATTTCCAGGCTTTTTTCCTTTATGATACCTCTTGCTTGGTGTCCTCTTATTCTGCACATACTTCCAGTGGCTCCTTCTACTGACTGAATCCCATTCATTCTTCTGATCCTAGGTTTAGTGTCACTTTCTGTGGGAAACATTAATTTATTCTAGGTAAGCTATGAAATGCATCTCACACACCCACGCCTAAGTGTAATTTGGAGCTTATTGGCCTATGTGCCTAGCAGGGAGAGCTAAGGCCTGGTGGCAAGAGGAAGCACAGAACTTTTAAGGAACAGGGAAGAGCCCAAAGTGAACGGAATAAAGCATGCATGGTGGAGATCAGTCCTCTATGAGTCTCAGAAAGAAACTGCCCAGGTTGTGAAGTGCTTTAATGTTTAGAACCTTAAATGAAGAATGTTTTAGTGGGTGAGCATGGGAGGGGAGACCAACATGATCATATTTGTATTTTGTTAAGATTCACATTAAATATATGTTAGATACTTTTAACTTTTAAAAAGTATCTTTTTAAAAAGTGAAGCCATAGATGTAGTGTAAAAATCTAAGGTTCCAAATAGATGAATAGTGAAAGGGAAGGCAGCTTTCCCCCACAAATTGTTGTTTGCTGCTGTTAATTCTTGTAATGATCACTCTGAGTAACTACAACTTTGTATAACATTTTAAATCATATTTCTTAGTCTTATCTATGGACTTCCCACAATGAACAATGATAAGATTAATATCTACAACTTCCTCCCACCTTTTCCCTCTAATCTCCATATTTTTCATCACCTAATTTTAATTAAATATGTTATTTGTCTTAGTTGTTTTACTATTTACAGTTATAACTTTAAATATCCTTTTACTTAATTAAAGGTTATTTCTTGACCTACCCATACAGAAGATGAAGAAATTAACGTACCCACCTTAAGCTTAACCTTTTGTCTCAGTTGTTGTTGAGAAAATTTTACTTATATTGTTTAAAAATTGTGATGGTTTTAACATGTACATTGTTTCTTAACCATAACTCTCATAGTTATTTTAATCTTAGTTTTATATTCAAATGGATTCAGTTTTCATGGTCATCTTTTCGCCATGGTTTTTCCATTCATCTCTCATCTGAAATTCAGTCTTTTGTAGTTTATTTGAGATGGGATTATGATAATTGTCATTCTTGAATATTGCATATTTAAATATTTTGTGTCTGTCACTTTTATACTTGAATAACAGTTTGGATGGGTATGTACAGATGGTGCAAAAATAAGTTTTCTGTTTTAAGTACATGAAATACAGTGTTTGTTCTTGTATTATTATTGATTAATTATTGTATTATTTTCCATATCATCAACTGTGAAACTACATTTACCACACCCTTTACATATTAGATAATGCTTCATTTCTTGGAAGACTTCATAGCCGTAGCCCCACTATTCCTGTACATAGCTGTGGAATTACTTTTCCTCATTCAACATCTTCATATTTTTACCAGAAAGGTGAAATAATTATTTCTTTGTCTTTGAAAATCACTTCTCTCACCAGCATATCTTGGTGTTTATCATTCTGTGTCAGTTTTCCCAAGGAAATGTGTTCTTTCAGTTTGTATATTCAAGTCTTATTTTATTTCTGGTAAGTTTTCTTAAAGTATATCTTTGTATATTTTCCACATTGCATTAGTTTAATTATTTTCTTTAGGGATACCAATTATGCTTATGTTGGATCTCCTTCAATGTTTTTTTTTTGTATGACATTTTTTATCTTTAGCTGTTTGCTTATTTCTATTTCTCACTTTTTAAAATACTTCTGTGTCCTCCTTTTTGCTTTCCCAACATGGCCAGAAAACTCAAGAAAACAATAAAATTTACTTTAGAATTATGACTTTGCTTCTTTATATCTATGTGTATAGTCATATGGAAAATATATTTTGCCAGTTCAGTACATAATTATAATAGGTGAATTGTACATTTGTTATTATCCTTATTAGAATGATTGCTTTAACATTTGAAAAGATTTAAGTCATATTATTGTAAAGGTATGTCTGTAGTCACTTTTCATAGCTTACATTTTAATATTTATTTTATTATACAAAGTGCATTTTATTCAGTACATCACATTATAATTTTTACTTTATCAAAATATTGGTTGTAGTCTCAAATATTAGCAAGTAATATAGCAATGTAATAATCCATTATTGGATTATTATATTATTACATTTTTCCTCTTATTTTTATTTTTTAAAATAATGACAGTAACAGCTTTATACACACTATGTCCTCAACTAAACAAGATCCTTTTAAACAATAACAAGAAAATGCAATATTAATCTCTAAATAAAGATTGTTTATAGAACTTTATTTTCCTATATGATTTTGTATTGTTAAAATGGAGAAAAGAATAATTTAAAAAAAATCTATGTTCATTTCAAATTTCAATCTGTAAACTCTATCAAAGGATCTTATTTCAAGTCTAAAAGCATATGAACCTAATGGAAAGCACCTGAGAAATTTTTATGCACATGAAATTTTTGACAATTGCATATAAATTCAAACTCATTTCTACAGGTATGGTTTTTATTCATTTTTTATAAATGAAAATAAATTGATTCAGTAATAAAACAAAAGCATGTATGAATGAAATTCAGTAATGTATGCATAAATATCATCTGAGTACTGTGTCAGGAGACATGCGCCCACCACCTCTTGTAGTTACGGACCGTGCACTATTAATCACTTGAAAAAATCAGAAATGAGATAATGTGTTAAATATTGATTATAAAACAAAATCTGAAAAACCTGTGTTTTTATTCTAGGAAAACCTTTTGAAAGTGTTAGCTTATAACCAAAATAATACAGATTTTCTATTTAAATTTGATCTTGTTGCTGTTGAGTGTGCTACTTCACCAAGACTCAGATTAAGTAAAAACACGACTGCAAAGCACATGTGATTCTCTCCTACCAGGAGAATTAGCAAAGTCATGATTTCTCAGTGCAGACAACAAATGTACCTGTAGAGACTGCGATGGAGAGATGGAAGTGAGTTTTTACCCCTCTTTTCTCATACTAAAATGCCTATAAAACAAGAACAAAAATCTAAAGCTAGTTTTTCTTCTGCATTAAGTAATGTTCAAGTTCCGTGCTTTACTGGAAATATAAATAAAGGCAGAAGCATGCAGAATGAGTTTTAGCATGGCTAGATTAATCATTTTTAAAGGAACCAGAGATTGCATAGAAACATGCAACCTGTGATTTAGCCATCTAGCAATTAACATTTAGCCACCCTGCTTATTAACATTTGCTGAATATCAACATATAGAAACATCGACATCTTAGATCATTTAAAGCAGTCTTGCCAGAAATCTGTGGGTAGCATTTCTTAAGTGTGAGAACTATAGGTACCCTCAAACACAGTGTTCGGCTTCTGCATAGAGCACTTAGCATATTTCTTTTTTCTCTATAGTTTTAAATGTGTGGGAACATGTGATCAGGGTCCTTTTTATATTTAAAATGGGTCAGCTTCTGACTAGAAAGTGTCTTATTGTCATGATGTCACCACATCTCAAGATTTGTGACCTTTTGCACCATATGGATTCATGGTAGTCCCCGTCCTAGCTTACAGGCCAGAGTGCTTTTGTGCCCCCGCTAGGGGGTATCAAAGGCTTTTGGTCTGGAATTTCAAGTACCAATAGATTTGGAAAAACAAAAAGTAATTTTTATATATCTTAAGAACCGCCAGATGTCGCAAAGACATCATTGATGAAACGGTTTTTATCCAAAATGTGGCACTTATATAAGGAATAGTAGTATTGTGTTTGAGAGTCGTAGAGGCCATAACAGGTCAGTGAAATGTCCTTCAAACATCTGATTTTTACATTCAAGAATGGGCCCAGATGAAAAGATAACCACATATCTGACATTGACGTTACTACCATTTAGACAACCGATTCAATTGCCTTAGTCAGTGGGATCAATCAGGCCTTTATTACTTTGAAAAACCACAGAAAGATATAGTTTTTCTTTTTCTTTAGAGATCATGGTTTGGAACTACATCCTACCACTATATTTTATCTATAAACATTACATACTATGTAGAAGCACATATAAACTTTGGTAACTTTTCCTACCCCCTAAGTTTAAGACATTTTATGATATGTACAAAATTATAATAATGAAAGAAATGGTGCTGAGTTAAATTCTGCTGAGCCAAACTGTACACATAAATTGGCAGTTTAACAAGTAAAACTTGGAAGCAAGCATTTGATGATTGATTTTCTTTAGACAGAACAAGCATGATAGTGGGTAAAGTGATTTTCCTTATTTTGAGAAAATACTGTGTTTTTCAACATGTTTCTAGTATCAATGGAAGTCTTGTCAAAAAAAAACAGAGTAACACATGAGATCTTTAAACAGGTACATTAACATAAGTGTATCACTTATTTTATGTATCAAATTTTATACTTGTCAGTTTTGATCAGAATTTTATAAACTTTATATCATAAAGATGGTATTATTACCTTTGTTATATCCTGAAAAAAGTCTGATATTAACTGCTTTATAAGTCAATTATAAAATATATTCAGTCAAATAAATGAAATGATGAAAATTAAGTCCAAAATATGTATTCATGGGTAGATCTTAGGCAACTCTCCAGTAATTTTAAGTACTTGAAATACATTATTCAACAGGTAATCTGCTATATATTTGTATATAGTAGGCTCTGCTTGAGAATACAAGAACTGTCAGGGTAAAAATAAGAAGCATGCATCATTCTAATTTAATCATAATTCATCAAAAAATTCTTCTGTTGTATATACTACAGAGAAATGTGTGAACTTTCTTATAAAAATAATCATTTACTAATGTTAATTGAGATTTGCTGTTAAAATTTTTTGTATATAGTTTTCTATTGCTTAAAAAATATATTCATGCACACAGTAACATGCATGCATACATGCCGAATGTTCGGTTTACATGTACTCTTACTGTGCATATTGTATAGTCACATCCATGGGAAAATTTTAATGATCAATATAAATTTGTTTATAGAGGGTTCTTTCCAAGTTTGTAAATGTACATTTATTTCCAATTGTGTTTTCTAGCTAAATTTGTAATTCTACTTAGCTGTGGATATATTATTCCCACTTGGAATGAAATGTATAACAACATAAGGAGGCCATTCTCATGCTGTTTTTCTGGATTTAATTAGTAAGCAACCTGTGAATCCATGGCTCCTATTACATTTGTGTACGTATATCATGAGTCCATGTTCTATATGAAAGATTATTTCTATTTTATTCTAAGACTTTATGTATATTTAACCTTTAATTTGACTAGCAGGTTGTATGATTTACATAAAAAATAGATCAGCTTTGAATTCACTGAATGCTATTGGTATAACATAATCAATCATCTCTAAATGTTAATGGTGTTAAAGAGCAATGAGAGCATATGTCTTATATTGGTAGTCCTGTGGATTTATGAAATTATTCAGGATGTCTAAGAGCGTTAGATCATGGCATTGCTCTGTGGTTACAGACTGTAATTTTTTGAATGGTGGGTTGCATTCTAATAAAGTTGACGAATCAGCCAAATATAAGTACTTTTTTTAAAACCATGAATTACCTAGTGGGTGTCTTGATGACTAGAAGATTCTCATGAAGGAAGGTATGTGGAGACTCCTATACAGTACTTAAAATGCTGTGACTTTGTCTCATTCTCTTTTCACTATCTTTTAATAAAACATGACTTTCATTGGTGTTATCCTAATTACATCATGCACACAATTCCTCAATGAAATAAAGTCGATATGTGAATGACAGTAGTAAGGGGGAAAAATAGGATTTCAGATGGTAAAAATCCTGTCCTGGTAACAAAGACCGAATCAATCCCTGTGTTGCATAGCAGCTTGATCATATCTTTACAACTGATAGTAACAAAGAATATTTATTTGTTACCATGCTATTGTAGGACTTATTTTTAAACTCAAAACTCAATTATCAGGAAAATTGTGTCCTCTTTATCTCACAGAAGGGCATACTGCATCATAGCATATTTAGTTATTGGGACTATAACATTGTTACCTTGCTTGAAACACATGGTCTCTCTTGATATACAAGAAAAAACTGAATCCATTTCAATAAATTAATAGGGATGAGAATCCCAATCCATCCTTCTTTTCAGAGGTTCGCATACATTGTAATGAAATGCATTAAGAGTTTTCTTCACTTGAAATCCAAATGAGACCCATTTTGGCTCACACCCTTGACAGTCTCCTTTATAAGCGTTGCTGTCTCCTGTTCTTGTGTGGGCCTAGTAAAATGCTTCCTTTGTGAGATGCACAGAGACAATATAATGCCACGAAAGACGAAGGTGTCAAAACACAAAGTTAGAAGCAATCTAATCAATGCCTCCTGATTTAGCCTTTGAAGGCTTTCTTCATTAAAACTCTTTAATGGTGAGGCTTATCTTGAGGTAGAGCTGTTACTTAATATTTTTCAGTGTCATTCTTTGGACAGTCATTTGTACCTTTTAAATGTGTATTCAGTATTCATTGTTTGGTAAATTGGATGTCTTGTTAGCATGGCGGTGGTATGAATGACCTGCATCAAAATGATCGAAGGTAATAGTGTATGAATTCTTAGTACATTTTTTATCCCCTAATCCTCATATTTTCCTCTGATAAAAAAAAAATCTTTATTTTCTTTTCAGAATCTCAGGTATAGGATGTCATTCAATGCTTTCTAAAAACAGACATTTAGATCTTTTTCCATATCCAAGAATCTGAAATCTAAGAATAACTCAAAGCAATTAAAATTTCTACTTGAAAGGAGTTTATTACCATTGCCATCCTTTTACTAAATTTACTTCTTAGAATAATTCCTTTTATATAGAGCTTTGGAATAAAGCAATGCGAATCTCAGGAAAGTGATGAAAAAATCCTAAGATGTCCCAGGCTCTCCTGAGTTGTTGTTTCCCAGTAAGGGTGTCAGAAATGCTGAGAGAGGGGAGAGGAAAGATGTAACACCCACCCAATTCCAGAAGAGGCTGTGAACCTAGGAATTATGTCTATATCAGGCATTCTTTAAAATGTTTTATTTTCTTAGGTGTGAATGAAAATATACAAAATATAAAATGTTTTGAATCTTCAATTCACTAGTCCTCTCCTCTAGTAATTTGTTCAAATGTGAAAAATGAAAAGCTTTAAATTTTCTTTTGTACATGGACCATATGGCATTATGGGATTTGAAAAATACAGAGAAAACACATTGAAGAAAACCTTATTAATGACGTATGTGTGCATTTATATTTAGACCCATTTTATATACACACACTGTGCGTGGAAAGCCATATACATAAGTGATGAAAATGCTTTATTTTTGTTTGTTTGTTTATAGAATGTGTAGTCCTTCCGGTAGACAGATTTAACAAACACATATGGTTTTGGACCAGAAAATGACATCAGTCATCTAAAGAACATGAGAAATCAATTTAATTCCCTTTAACGCCCCCAACTTAAAAAAAAAACCTCCCTTCCACCCCAATGTACAATTATCAGTAAAAAAATAAATAATTGACAAAATGCAGAAAATATAAAAAGATAAAACCACCAAATGTATGCACACAGTATCTTGAAAATGGAAAAGAATTCAAGCAACTTTGACCTGGTTTTTCAATGACTGCTGCAGTGACTACAGCTGCTCCAGCCCAGTAATTATTTGTGATCGGTGTTTTTGAGTCCCATATGTATAGCAGCTCTAGGCCCAGCCACCTCATTTGCTGGCACACAAACAGCTTCTTCCAGGTGCTGAAAATTAAATTTTAATGTATTATTTAAATATTAAGAGAATTACAGTTTCAGTAATTTTACTGCTACAGCTGGAGTGCAAAACATGCGTGTGGAACACAGTGTTGGACAGTAACATATAGGAAGTTTACAGGATTTTAAAAATTAATAGCCCATGTAGTTAATAGATGATAGCCCTTATAGATGTGTAACCTTGATCAGTTTTTGGTAGTTTTTGACACCCTTTAAATTATTGCAAACTATTATTTTGGGGTATTTTTATGTGGTCTGGGTACAAAGAAAAATTTGGCACAGAAATTCAAAGTTTTAAAAGGTAGATGATTAAGAAACCTATGCCTTTTATGGCTTCTTAAGAATATATAGTTTCCTGTTCTGAAAAAAGTTTGAAAGCCTGAAATAGTGTATCTGTTATTTCTACTTTTCAATCTCAAAGTTGTTAAAAATGAGGGGAAAAGTCAACAGGATCATAGTCTTTAAGACCCTAGAAGCAGGACTCATCATTAGCATGCCTCTTAAAATTTTTTGTGTGGCCTTTGACCTGCTCAAATTATATAAAAACCAATCTTAAATAATATGTGTGTATTGGTAAGATATCTATAGTTTGTTTGGATTGTAGAGTAAGAAATAAATTCAATAATCAATTTTTATAAGTTGTAAATCACTTGCAACTTAATTGTTATGATAAAAATCTTATTTTTCTAATTATTACACTCATTCTACTTTTCATGTAAAACCCTCTGTTTTGCTAACTAAAATACAGTTTGCTGGCAGAATCATAAAGCAAGCAGCATGTAATATAACTCCATGGCAGCTAACATTCCCTGGAGCCAAATTACTTAGGTTCAGTGCTCAGCTATGCTGCCTTTTAGTGTGACTTTGAACAGCCAACTTTTCACTGCCTCAGTGTTTTCATCAGTATAATGGAGCTACTTTGGAAAGTTGTTACAAGGAATAGATGAATTTATGAAATAAAAGACTTCAAATAGTACCTGGCTCAAAGTGAGCATTCTCTATCAAATTTTCTATCAATATTCATGTCACTAATTTTGAGTTCATGGTTCAAATAAAATGCAATGCTCACGTTTATAATTCTTAAAGGGTTTTAGTATTTATTCAAAGTACTTATCCTAGATAGCCAATAACTTGAAGTTATTTAACCCATTAATATAAATAAACTCTTTACCCTTGGGATTTCTAATATTTTACCCAACCCTTGGAATTTCTGCTCTAGATTATTATTGTAGGCAATTTATAGTTTCATTCATAACTGCAGGATAATGTGAAAAACTGTGACACAAACTGTCAAATAGTAAATTATTTAACAAAGTCTCTGTAGGAAGAGTTACATAATTACTTCTTAAACCTCAGAACACATTTTAAGAATATAAGAGTAAAGAATTTGTCAGTCTTTTCATTTTTCCTTCTCCTAGTGCATAATTCTAAAAAGTACTTACTTCTAAAGGTTTTAACTGCTTTTGAAAATTCCAACTGGTTTTGAAAATGACTATAAGGAAAATAATCATGCAAGAGTCATTTTCCAAAGGATGGATTAAAAGCCATGTAGCATTTTTCCTCTGTAAAACATGATTTTTTGTGTCAATATGAGTAACTACTATTTTGTCATTGTAAAACACAAAAGATTTCGGTGTTTTACAATGAGCAATTATAAAGCTTGTCAAAATGAACAATTAACACATATGTATTAAGTACCTACTAAGTCAGGACTATTTTTAGGCTCATATTTGGGGCAGGACAGAGCAAGCTAGGCACAGTCCTTACCTTCATAAGGATTATACTCGAATGATAGAGTGGACAATAAACTGATGAATATGTAAAATAATGTCAGGTAGTAATGAAGGCTATGAAATAAAGTAAAGCATATATGGATATGCAGGATAGGTAACCCTTTAAGTAGACAGGTAGGGTAGCCAGACAAGGAATCTATGAGAAAATGTCTTTGACCTAAGGGAGAAAGCTATGATTATTTCTGGAGAAGAGCACATCAGGCAGAAGAAACAGCACATGCCATTCTGTTTAGAAACACAAACAAGATCCAAATGGTGTAGGAAGAGCAAGAAAACCATTATGACTGGAGCTAAATGAGTGATGGGAGAGAGAAAGGAGAAGAGGGCAAAGAGGCAACCAGAGGCCAGATCACATAGGAATGCTTGGATTTTGTGCAATAAGAAGTCATTAGAGGGTATCTAGCTTGAAGGGATGTAATGTGACTTACAACTTTAAAACACTTGTGATTGCTATGAGAAGAACAGAATGTAAAGGTGAAAAGGATGTAAAAGAAAGAATTCTGCAACAATAGACCCGAGTAGAATTAGATTGATGATGCGGATAAGAAGTGGTTGGACTTTGGCATCTATTTGAAGATACTGAGTTGAACCATATCAAAAATAGAATTTGAAGGATTGCTGACAGATTGAGTGTGAGGTGGGAGAAGAACAATTCAAGGAATTTGGGTATTGGCTCCAAGCAACTTGTGAATGTTGTGAACATGGGTGTGATTTATTGAGATGAGGAAACATGGGAGAGGATTGTGTTGGGGCGATCCAGAATTCTATTTTGTAGTAGTCCATCCAAGATGCCTTTAAGGGATCTAGGAGGAGAAGGAGATGGACATAGTAACATGGAATGCAAAGGAGTTTGCAGTTGGAGTTGTGGCCATAATTATACTTCAGACAGTACTAATGAGCATAATCTTGATTGAGATATGAGGCCCAGCGCACTCAGACATCCAGATGCCGGGAGGAGGAAGATCCAGTTGAGAAGAATGGTCAGTGGAGTAGGGGGAAAACTAGCAGAATGTGGTGTTCTGAGAGCCAAGGGAGGCTCTCATAGAGGAAGGAGTGATCAAGTGCCACTGGCCATCTCCCTTGACCCTCACTACTGTCACTTAGATCACAGATGTTCACAGACAGCCCATGGCTTTGGGTATCCCTCCTTCTCTTCTTCAGTCATGGCATTTCACCTTGTTTCCTTCCCCTTTCTTCCTCAATACCGACTCAGATACTACCATCTATAGAAATGTATCTTCCTCACACCCAGATTCCTCATGATGCTTCCCATTTTGCTCTTGAGTCAATTTAGGACTAACTCCAGACCATCTTCGAGGGGACAAGAAAGGAGTTACTGTCAAAGGAGAAACATTCCTCTTAAGCCTCTCCTCTTGTTCCACCTACCACTGCTGCCACAACGCCAGCTTTCCTAGTCCTGTCCTTATTTCTCAACCTCCTCCACATCCCACAAATCCCAGCCTGCTTAGTTCTTCCATTGAATGTTATCCTGGCTAGTATTTACTAACCCTTTAATATATGCTGGAAAATAGAATATCTGTCTTCATTCTTTATTCCTGATCCTGATCATCTGACTTGGGTGTTTCCTCTAAATTGGCATCTGCTCTCTGCACTCTCGGAGCTCAGTCTATTGCAGCGCCCACTCTTTCCACCTCTGCAATTGTTGGTGGAAGAACCTGGGGTCACCAGCTAGGGCAAATGTGTATTTTATACAGGAAATTCTCCATGTTTGTGTATTGATCTCTGGGGTCAATTATGCGTCACATGGATTTTTTACTGAGGTTTTCTGGACCCACCACATCATATTAATGTTGTTTCTGTGAGAAAATATATCCCAAGTTTTTAATAAGCAATTTACTTACTAATGAAATTTCAGAATATAATTTATTTACATTTGAGGAGTTGCTTTGTATATTTATAGCCATCTGGTCATATTTTGTATCTATTCTATGTACATTGATATACTATACATGCTTAGATATAATCTACAGTAGATATAACTACTAATGACAAATCTAACATGATTCAGGTAATCATTTTCTGAAATATGAAAGGTCGAAATTTTATGTTAAAATAAATGATTTTAGACTACTCTTACTTTTATTTAATTATAACTTACGAAATCATAGAGCATTTAATTTTTGCCTTTGACTAAGTCTCTAGTTTCTCTTACTTTCTAAATTATGAATTCAAAAGCATATTCCATTGCAGAAAAAATGGCATGTAGGAACTAGACATTTTTAAGTTAAATACATTATAAAATAAATACTTTCTATCATAAAATAATTTTTAAATTAATGTTTTATAGTTTAATGTTATATATCATAAAACTGAATTAGTTATGATAGGTGTAAATTTGAAGATTTTAAGTGTAAATGTAACTTATGTGGCAAAATCAATATGCTTGATTCTGATTTTTAAAATATGGAGACTATAGGGTGCAGGTACCATCTACCAGTGTGTACATTCTAGAGCACGTTCCCATCTGCTCTCTCATCCTCACTGGACAATAACCCTAGGAGGAGGGCTGGTATTATGATCCCTACCTTTTAGAGGGAGACATAATGGCTCAGGAAGGTCACTTAAGGGCTGGGCGCTAGTGAGAAATGTCTGACCTTGTCATTCTGACTCCAAATCTAGATCACTAGATTTCACTTGCACTGTCTTACATTTTCTGAGGTAAATTGTCTTTAGACTATATCCCTGGAGTTGTGGAATGCAGTATAGGTTTCAGTAATGTGTTTAGCTTTCATCTTGGCTTACCGGACACCCACGGAGCTGATTTAAGCCTTGAACGCCAAAATCAATGAGCCACTTGGTATTTGGAGTAGATCTGTGCAGGGCTGAGCAAGAGAAGAAACTGGCATCATTATGCTTTGTATTTTCAAAATATTTTACACACTTAAAGGCAGGGCTTTCATTTTACAATCCAACATGACAATATGGTGCTCTGTTAAGGAGTATGCACTATCACTTCTAGATCGTTAATCACATCAAGGAAGTTTCTCGCACACTGTGGAGACTGGGAGAACATGGAAGATCATGACTTCCAGGTTCTTGGAAGGTTGTGTCACTGTTGGGGAATGAACCACCTGAATTACTTCCTCCCTGCTCCAGGGTTGTGGCTGTTGATGATTAAGAGGTGAAACAATTACTTCACATGTCTTACTACCTAATTTGGTAATAGGAAAAAAATAGAAAAAATTGCTCTCTCTTTTCCTTTATCATGCCACTTTTTTATCTTGAGCCAAAAGGCAGAGGATAAGTGAAATGTGGTGCTTTCAAAATGGTTTTATGTAAAGAGATCTGAAAAGATAGATGTATATCCAATTATTGACTTAAAAATGGTAGTTTTTTTAAGGGTGTTTAGCTCGAGGGATGGAAGGAAGCTTTTGAAATATTTTTGGTTTTTGTGTGATAAGGCTTAATTACCTTGAATTTAAAAAACAATAAAAAACTTTTAAAAATTATTATTACTCACTCTGAAAGAATGCATTATTATTACTCACTCTGAAAGAATGCAAAGGTATACTTCCTGAACTTAGAAAAACAATGAAGCCTTATTGGGGAAGAACAGTATACCCCCCTCCATTAGAGCGGACTGTTTCTATGTGACCCCCAAAACAGCCAGGTGAGGAAAGGTACATGCCTGGACCTCCCAGGTATGTGCTCACCTTCCAGGAGAGCTGTAGGAGGCCGCAGCTATTCATGTGAACTCTGAAGTTGATTTACTTGTTGTCTTCACTGTGAGTTTTTGGATGAAATCGAACAGAAGTATAGTGAAGGGGAGAAACATTCACTTCCCAATAGAAGCATAAATGTTTTTTCCTGGTGCCCTGAAGTTTTTCAGATAACTAGAAAGGTGTTTGTTTTTGGTGGGGGGGCATTTTAGAAAATATCATACTTCAATTTTTTTGAAGAAAAAATAATATTTCAGGTGTTTTACTAACATAATCTACAATGAAACTTATAATAGTCATATCCTATTTTGACCATATTAACATATTATTATGCAAAAGTAATAATAATTAAAAAGTAAAAATTAGTAACTGCCAATATATGTTTGACTTTTTTCTATCTTTTGCTTTAAAAGCAGACTTTTTTATATGTACAGGTATAAAGCCATATTTACCATGGGAATACTTATGCATTATAGACACTCATTTCCTTTTGGGTTTAATTTAACTTCTGTTGGTTATTTTGTTTGCTGACATTCTAAAGATGGATTTCCTCTGACAAACCCAAAATGTACATGCATTTGCTTGATTTTATTATATTGACTGTTTTGACTCAAAATTAGAGAAAGTAGTATCATTACCAGTCAGTTAGTATCAAAAAGCTGGATTCTTCATTTTTACCTGTAATACAGCAACTAACAGATACCAAAGAACTAAAAAATGCTAAAAATAATGAGTGTGAGGAATCAAAATATTGGGTTTGTTTTTAATAACTCTCTTATAATGTGAGTCCTCATTAGGTCAGACCCTTGAAGCTGTCCAACTAGACCTTGACTTTCATTGTTCCCTGAGCCCCACATCGAGGGAAACAACAGTTCATGCAACTGGGATTGTAAAATCATGAACAAATTAAGTTTTAAAAATAATTACAATTTGTATCACATGTTGAAGTAGTTATTTCTATTTTCCCTTGTATTTCAAGTAAAATAGTAAGAATTTGAAAACTCTGACATTGTAAGGTGATAGTGATCTATGAAACTTATGTTTACCATCCATCCCTTTTTTCCATTTTCAGTAATTAAAAATGGCTATGGGCATGTTTTATCCACTGAGATTTACCAACTGCTATAGCTTTCAACATTTATAGAAGGATTTCTACACCTGCTTTTTTTAAATGAAATTACCAAATATCAGAGCAGCTTGAAATGTTTTCTTTAAAAAAAAACAATAAGTTTACCTCTAGGCCTCTGGTTTTCAGCAGATAGAAAGCGCTATCATTAGCCTACCATCCGTTTTAATTTGAAATCCTAAGAACAGAAGTCATTAATAAGTCCTTTGTCATGGATTTTAAAAAAAGAAGACGCCTTTTTAGTATTTGTATGTCATCATGCCAGGCCTAGAAAATTAGGCTAATTTATTATTTAAAACACTGGTGGGATTCCTAATTGCATTCATCATTAGATATGACATGTTTAGAACTGAGAACCATATCCAGTGAGAATTTTCCAGTTTGAATTTTGAAATAAAAATATTTTTCAAGAGATCCCTAGCTATTGCCTGTTACCATGGCAACAGTCCTATTTGTCTGAGAGCTCTGTCCGCTGCCAATGAGAGAGAGAGCAACGTCAACTAAACATACGAATACATCAAAGACAAATTCATATGCTCAATCTGATCAGCTCAATTAATGTAAGAACAGAAGCTGAAGGGGGTTAAAAGAGGGCACCCATTCAGGATAGATGAAGCCCCTTTTAGCAGAATATACACGCCGGCCTTTTGGGGGAGGAATTTAGCACACTGTCAAAAACATTATCAGAAAAAGAAAGTACTAGGCCTCCTACACCTAACAGATATGAAGCTGTCAGACAAAGAATAGCACTATTCATTAAATGACACTTATTTTCTCCCACTTTACAAGAATACAGCGAACAAAACAAGCAGGGGAGCAGCTGAGAAAGACACTTTTTTTCTTTAGCTAGTGATGACAGACATGCAGCAATTATGGTGATAACTAAGGAATACTAAACAAGAAGCCAGCCTCCATTCTGTTTATCACCTTAAATTTTATGTTACTAAATTTGCATGCAACTCCTGTTTTTGTTTTATTATTTATGTCTAGGATAAATTAAATGCCTTTGTTTTTAGTGTGGTGCCTTGAGTTTAGCGTAGCATACCTCTAAACTCTGTGAATTCTCTCACTCTATTTTTGTTAAATGGCCATATCCAGTCGAGATGCTTTCAAAGTAAGACATTTCCATAGCACAACAAAATGGTTATTATCAATGAAAGGTGTATGTGAGGCTTGGGAGGCTGTATTCATTTGCGTTAAGGGAATTATTTGCGCACATATTTTTAAAGAGATGAAGTTATATTAATCGCCGTCTATGCTTTTACACTGCGATATACGTGGTACTATGTGTTACGGTATATGTATGTTTACTACACATTTTTTCCTTCCAAAGAAGTCGTAGTGGTAGGTATAGAAACTGGTTTGTAAGGTTGGTAACAGGTACAGGCAAGTAGGAGTTCCTGTGAGATTGCTGCCTTTTAAGAATCTTATGCTTAAACCATGATGATCTGATTTAAGGCCCATTATCAATAGTCTGCTACTTATATCTGCATGATCATGGACTGATTGATACTGACTTTGTAGCCATGTGCTCCATAATGCGCTGTCAGGAAATGCTGACAGAAGCAATGAAAGAACAATAAATGTGGGGCAGCCGTAATGTAAAGGTCCAGCCAGGCTGTATGAAAACTGATAGCTGGGATATTGGCTCCTATGTTACCGTATACACCAGTCCCGTTGAGAATTTAGCTGGTGAGTGAATTAAAATGGTCTCCTGATACCCAGAAGGGAGGGAAAAAAAAGATCTTCATTTAAGGAACTTGCCGACTTTGCCAAAACATTGCTTTATAAAAACAGAGCCAAGATTAAAAAAAAATCTCTTACTCAAAAATCTAGGCATGTCTGACACATCTCAGAAACTATTTCTTAAAAATCAATATATACAAAAAAGCACTGTATCCACTTTTTGTGATACTTAATCCATTTGTATGTTATTACAAAAGAAGGCATTTTATTAGAATTCCTATTTTAAATGTAAGGCACTTTATCCTATTTGTAAGAATTCTTGACCTTAAATTTCATGCATGAATATAGCTTGCATTTTGCCAGTGCGGGTTTTTAACAAATAACTAAGATAAGTCAATTTATTAAGCCATAAAATTTACTCTCATCTTCCTAGTCTTAAAATGTAACTTTGAATAAAGTTAGAGTCATGCTTTTTCTTGCTTACATATTATTTTATAGTTAACCTCTGCTTTCTTAAGCATCACTTAATAATTCTTAATATTTAAAGATACAGTCATTTCAAGATTGATGTTTTAAATAAAATAGAATCCTAATACATTACAACAAATCATTTTTTCAAAAGTAAAATCACCATTTATTATATCTTTAAAAATAAACATAGACTCTGATATGTGAGCTTAATTTTTCTTCCTTTGATTAGAAAATGTAATGAGTACTTATATATTTTCAATGCTGAGCCATTTAGGGTATGTGTATTGGGGTGAATTAAGGTGAAATCTGCATTAATAATTTTAACTTGTTTCCTTCAAGAAGAAAAGTAAAAGGTATTCTTCTTTACAAAGTTATCTAAAATGTTTTGGGGAACCCTGGAGAATCTAATTTGACTTAAATGAGGGAGTGCAAATAATTTGCCTAGGTGAATTTAATTTTTGATTCAAACCTTTTTATGATATTAACTTGCCACATTTAAAATGACATTTAAAAACAATTTTTTTGAATGACAAGAATTTATTCCAGCAAGATTCGAAAGATGCTATCTTCTGAGAGTACTCAAAGAATATTCTAAGCAGATCATTGACAAAACATGCCTATGACAGACTGTGACTGTATACATTCAAGAGAGTGACTCTTTTATACCATATTATTGACATAATAGATTGAGTCATCATTACTGTCTGATATGCAAGGGCCTGGTTTAGAACTCTTCTGTGGATCCTCTTTAGCACACAAAATATTGACACAATAGACGATAATGGCTCCTTTGGAACCATTAGGGTCCATCATGTCAGGGCCTGCTCAGACATCTCTTAGCAGGTAGCACACAGGCTCTTGACATGCTAGATCATAACAAGTCCAAAGGAATAATTACCATTCCTTAGATTACACCATTCTTGGGAATTTCATAGTGTACTAAAATTAGAGCATATTATCACCAATGTGAATACTAAATAATTTATTAATTATATTCTATTAGTAATACAGATTTGATGCAGATAGGCACACACCACGTATATTATAATTTACATGAACAAACCAGATCACATGCAGTTATGTACACTTTTCCCTGTCTAGGAACTTAAGAAGTTCACACTGGTTGTTATGAATATTCATAAAAAGCAATTCATTCTCAGCCTTATACCTTTTATGCCAAGAGTCAGCCTCAAGCAAATTTTATCGTCCCCAGCCTAGACCTTTGAAAGCAGATAGGCCTAATGGAGAGAGTGACAGAGCCTGAGTGACGCTGCCTCTGACAGGCGGGCGCTCTGGTGGGCACCCATATAATTAGATCTTTTGTGTGGTCTGGTTAGCCAAGGCAGAACTTGGTGTTTTACTAACAAAATCCTTTAAAAAGAAACCACCTTCCCCCAAAGTTTAGGGTTTTGCCAAGTAAAGAAATGAAAATAAAAATATGCAAGGAAAAATTCCCTGGTAGTTTTGGATGCTTTGTATTGTCTGCAGTGTAAAAGATGGAGTGAGTCATGTTGGGCTGGCTCACAAGGGACGCGTCATGCTTTTTCTTTTCATGTGAATAGTTTTTATTGTGTTGAGATTAGAGACAAATAGAAATTATATTATACAATGTGGCAAGCCATTAGCTTTCATAAAGAGAAATTTTACCTACAGTGAAAAGCTTTTGATCTTGAAGACTTTCTAAAAAGCTTTTTAAGTTTGATTTTTGGTGGTGTTAGTTGTTATTTGGTGTAAGTGCCGGCATCAGTGTGTAGAAATTATATCAGGTAGTTTCACTGTTTGCGTGGCAGTGTGTTGCATTTAAAGAATGTCCTTTTGGTATTTTCATTAAAATGTAAATTCAGCTTATTCTCTAAAGCTTTAATGAATATAAGTCCTAATCAGATCATATATAAGAAAAATAGTTTTCTTATTTTTATTAGCCACTGAGTCTTTTCCCATGGTTTTTGCTTTTTTCAGGTTCCAAGCAACATCATAAGCCTCAAAACAAACAAACAAGCAAAGCAATTGCTTTGAACTTACAAGCTCATTTTGACACAGAAAATTTATTCTTCCCTTTTCTTTAGCACTCTTAGAGAACTGGAGTAGACCAATGCACATGTTCCGTTCCTGAAAGCGATGCAACGGCAGAAGCCTACTGCACACTGGAGGTCACCCTTGCTATTTACAAATTGTCTACACTTTCACAAAGCAAAAGTAGATACTGTGTGATTTTACTATGCACCACAGTTTTCATGATATTTTGATATAAATACATGGATGTTATGTGTCTTCCATCTATAGTTAGTCATATTAAGTGCAATTAAGGAACCCATTATAAAAATCTTATGGTTGTCTGATTTTTCTGATGAAATAAGCAAATGACAAGAAGCTTTTCAAAACAAAACTAGAAGGTTTCATTATATATGATATATAATGGATTTTGAAAATCTTTCCAAATTGTTATAACAGAATTCTAGAGTAGAATTCATATGCATTTTTTACTCAATAATTTGTGAGATTTTTTAACCACATCATTTCTGGAGATAACGTTACCCTAGTTAATGCTTACTGCTTGTTGATAAGAAAAATTAGTTCTGTAGTAATTTTATTTTTGCATAATTTGTTGTGTATGCTAAACAGTTGACCATGTTCTACAGTTTTCCCACCATGTTACTTTTACATTTTTATGTCCATTCAAAATAAAAATAATAACAGTATTTGACTGTGAATAAAAATGCATTGCTTTAAAAATATACTTAGAAGCAAGAACATGTATAAAATATTTATGAAACTCAGTAAGCTCTCTGGTTTTTGCAAATATCTCAATAACAAAATATGAGGAAAATAAACATTTTGTCTGCATCTTGAAACCATTCAGAGTTGGAGCCTAAGATAGATTGAGAAGTGTCTGATTCCATTTCAGTGAGAATTTTCTGAAAATGTAAGGGCTCATCATCTGGGAGCTGTAACAAGCAAAGTTTAAAGTTTATGGAGGAAAAAGAAATACATTTTATCAATTTTTTCTTTAAGATGAAATAGGAATACCTTGAATTTTTCCTGATGAATATTACTTCAGCATACATAGCCAGTTCTCTTTCTCAGAGTTATTTTATAGCACTTTTTAATCTTTCATGAAAAGGACTCTTATACCCAGTTTCATAAATGTTTAACACAATATGTCAATTATCTGGCACCAGTGTCAGAGGTCAGAAGTAAGTTAAAATATGGGAAGATGTCTTTAACAGATTCATATGAGGAGGCAGGATCAAGGGAGCAGAGGGCGCACCATCACGTTCCCTACTCAAAGCCTAAAGGCATCCAGGGATGTTTGTCCACTGACAGCAGCTTGAGCCTTCTCTGCTGTTTACCATGGGAGGCCTCCGCACTCTCTTTGCCTCTCTTTATGCAGGGTTCATTGGAAGGAATTGATGAACCATACCTCATGCTCCATATGGTTGGTTTTTACAAAGAGAAACAACTGCATAGCATCTCCTTTTTTCAACTTCCTTTCTGAGACATTGCCAATGTGTATCCTGTTTCTCAAATCCCCCTTTTTAATCTAGTCATCCCATCCATTGTTGAAGGTTCAAAGCTGAGTGTCTCCATGAAGCCTTTCCCAGACACTCTTGCACTGTGACCATCTCTTTCTCGCACACACCCTAGAGCAGAGTGTCCCACTCATTTTGGGTTTGATACATGCATCTTTAGGTTTTTATTTAACTAGAAACTGTTTTTGTTTCATGCTACCAGTGAGTTTGTACGCCCAGTTGCAGCAAGCACTATCTCTCTTATCCTATAATCCTCACTGCCCTGAGCAGAACGCTGGACACTGGACAGCTGGAAGTAATCTCTTCTGCCTCTGCCTCTCATAGCACTTCCTTTGCACCACTTCTGTGACCCTTATCACTTCATACTTTGTGCTACAGTTATTTAAGAATGTGTTTTACCTCCTCAGTTAAAAAACAAAGTCCTTGGGAGCAGAACTATGTTTTATGCGTCTTTATATCCCACAGTATCATCTCCAAAGCAAACACATTTAGAACCATGCTTTCAATTAAAAGTTTTAGCATCTTAACTAGAATTTATTGAATACCTTTGTACAGAGCACTGTGTTAATTGCTGAGGATGATACAACATAAAGCATTATTGTTTATTCCCCAAAGGAGCCTAAGTACCGTGGTGAGAGATGAGTGAATGTGAAAAATACAAGAACATGACCAGAGCAGAGTAAATGGAAAGAGCCCTGAGTGGGGCCTAAGAATGAAAGTGACCAGTTTCAAGCTTTCTGTTGGATATTTGGTGATATGGTATGGTGTATGTTGCCTTTCAATTCAATTTCAGTGGCACAGTCTATAGCAAAGACTTCTCTCTGTGGGGGACAGAGAGAAGCTTGAATGGAAAAGATTTTCAAGCAACCCCATTCCACCAAAAAAAAAAAAAAAAAAAATGGCCAAAGGCCTCTTCAACTTGAGTACCTGAATCTATCTCAGGCCAAATTGAAGGAAACATTTTACACAAAGCCAGCTCTCACATACTTGTTGAAAGAGTGGATGAAGACAGGCATCACTGTGATATTTACTGACTAAATAGATAAATAAGTAACCCCATCTTGAAATACAAGCATTCTTTGCATTCATTAGGGAACTTATGCGTCAAATATTATCATAATACATTTAATGTCCTTCTGGAAATTTACTAACTTCCCTTTACTTCAGTCCAGTAAACTGAGTGGCTGCTTGATCTTTTATACCAATGCTAGATTCAGAGTTACTTGACAGAAGAGGCCGCAGCTAATTGTTCTCTCTCACACAACTGCCTAACTTCTTCTTTAAATTAGTTTTAAAACAGAAAAAATAATTCCAAGTGTGACATACATAAAGCACGGTATTAGATACCGAGGGGTCATGGAGTGACTGCTCCTCCAGTGCCTGAGGTCAGAGTATCTTGGCCTTAGCATAAACACTCGATAAATGTTTGTTCTATTTAATTTTATTTTACTGTGAGTAACACCTGAATCTGCCTGTGTTGCAGTGAGGCTGAAAGATTTAGTGTAGAAAATCCCTTTAAAATCTCCATTCACTCTTCCATGAAATGATTAAACTCCTGTTTATCCACAGTGGAAAGACCAATGCTCTTTGATCCTGTAGCTGTTTTACTCTACCACTAGTGATTTGATTCTTAGTAGACTACTAAAGAAGTGACTCTGTAATATCAATCAATAAATATTTCCTGAAAGTGTGATTTCCAAAAAGTACTGAAGGAAATTAAAAAGATGCGGGGTTGGGGGGGAGAGGAGCAGGAGATTCTGCAGAAAAAAAAACTTTAAAGTAATGAAAATACAATGTATTGTGTATGGAGTCACAAGTGACAGAAGTTTCTATGAGGAACCTGTAGAATGAAGTCTCTTATTTCGGTAGGGGAAAGAGTGTAATCCAGAAAGAAATGGAAATTGAGCTGGAATTCAGAGGATGGAATCTGGTTTGGGGGGCAAAGATTTACAGGGATGACTGTTAGCATAAAGCAAATGATGTGAGCAAAAACTCACAGGCTGAAACGTTCATTACATTTGGGGAGACCAGGGGCAAACCTGGAGAGAGTACAAGGAAAGTAGGCTGGAAAGACAGGACCAGGTCACAGTGTGATGTAAGACCCATTCCTTTGGTTCCTTGCACTTTGGGGCACAGTCACAGCGTGAACAACATTTTTGAAATTTGAGTTTTAAAACCATGGCAGCTGAAAGAACACCATGTATCAGACCGAGGAGGGCAGATTAGTAAGGCGACCAAAATCAGGAGCCAAGACAAAAATGAGGAGAAGAAGCACTGTCAAGGCACAAGGAAAAACTAAGCCAGTTAAAAATTCATTATATTAAACGGAGTACTTCCCTTACTTTTCTTCATTGTCTTACCCCATAGCCCCTTAGACTTACCTCTTATTTCTGAATAGAAGGGGGATTTCACTTAAAGATTATTAGGGGTAAATAAGAGAATGTAGACTAGAGGTTTTTTAGAAAATTGACTTGAAAAGATGTGAATCACAATTGTCATATTAAATTCTTTACCGATATCTTGAGGGAATGGGTAAAAAGTGTTGGTATTAATCAGAATGACCTATAGAAATGGATACAGGTACACATACCCGAGCCCAGCCCCTGAGGTGCCTAATCAGAATTCCCCAGGCATGAGGCCTGGGCATCTCTACTGGTAATTATCTTTGTGGATGATTTGGATGCATACTGCTGTTTGAAAACTAGGACTACATGTTCTTTCTATCATACTTTCTTCACTCATCATTATTGAAGCAATTAACTACCTGAACAAATTATGGAAAGGAGTAATGGCTACAATATTTATACTTAAAGATTAATATCACTAGTGATAATGACATCTGGATAATTTCCATTTAATATCTCTATATCTTCTCAAAATGATGCAGTAAAGATCACTGAGAAGGAAAGAGTTTCTAGTATCTTTATTTTCAAGTTTAACTGCAGGAAGAGTGAGTACAATGAATTTAATATTAAACCTGCCTACCTGGTCAGGATTCTTAACATGCTGTGAAAGTAAAATATTTCACATTTATCAAAAGTTCTATGGGGACATTTCCCTCATGTGAAAAAAATGGATGTTACCTTCATAGCATTTTACTGTGGTTCTGGAATTTCCCAGACAGCCCATTGCACTAAATCATTTTGTTCTTAAATGACGAGTGCATATGAAAACTAAACAAACTCTTTTCCAGTGTATTTAGTATCTTCTGAGTTCAGGATTTTGTAGTTGTAATTGTATACCTATTGGTCTGGATGACTCTGAAAGGCAATAAAATGTAAATATATTCTTGATTTTGGGACTTATGATGTAGTCAATTTTCTAGGAAATAATCTCTCAATTGAATCTCATATTCGTCATTTTATCTCTAAATAAAACCAATCATGTGGTCATATATGTACTATGTACATTATTCAATTTGTTATCACTATTTTGCTTTATTAACTATTTAAGCTTTCCAGGGTCATTGGAGAAGTAGGGCATGGTTCATGAAAAGGTAGTAATGTATATAGTCTTCCAATAGGAATGAGGTGTCTAAAACAGCTTCTAAGCATACTAAAATAATTTTCATTGTGACATGTTCTCTATCACTTGTTTAAATTAAAAGTGATCACAGAGTAAGACATCAGTTTTGCTTCTGGCACTATCTGAATATCTTAATATCTTTAGATCCTTCTATTGGTACTTGCATAATCACCTTTTAGATTCACAAATAAGTTACTGAATCTCTCTGTTGATCGTCATGAAAACAAATTTTAATTGAATTTGGCATGTCAAAACACTTTCTTGGGTTTTATGTTTGATGTAGCATGCCACATTTTCAATGAATAAAAAACTGCCTCCTTGCATATTTATTACACATTCCCAGTTAGTGAGATTTTGTTACACAAGCAGTTGCCTTATTATTTTTTACACCTGTACTTTGATATTACAGTGGTTCATTGTCAATCGACGTAATGTGTCAGAAGTAGCACAGCTAATGAGCACACAGGTTGCCTTTAGTTCATTTTACATTGTGAAACCCTGCTGGGGAATAGGCTGTAAAAGTTGGGGGAAGGGTGCTGACATTTTATAAATGTCATATGTCAATCCTGCTTAGTGGTGGCTGTGAAACACTGCATTCAGTGGTATCATAGTCATATGATGGGCAGTTTTCACTAGCGGGCAATGAGGTTTTTTTATTGTTATTATAGCCCTAAAGAAAGGTGGGGGAGTGGAGTGAGGGAGGAAGGGAGAGTAGGAGGTTTCTGTTTTGCAAGTTAACTGTAAGCTTTTTGGCCTGTATGTATGAATCAGGAAAGATTGATTATTTTATTAATGTACACGAGTAGAGACAAAATTTGGGTTACTTAAAGTAAAAAAGAGAGACATCAAAACTTAAATTTTACTTTTCTATTGTCATACGACATTTTGATGTTAGAACAGCAGAAATTGTGATATTTTCTGGTTCCATAAATTTAAACTGAAATTTGTACTGGAGGAATAAACAGTCAGGGCATGTTATTTAAACTTAGCCTTTATTTTAACGTATGTTTTTAAAACTTGTTGTAGAGGTGTTAACAGGTAATTTAGTCCATTATTCCTCAGTGCATGAGGATTTAGATTTTGTAAATAAAGGAAATTTTATTACTAATTGCAGGATAACACATGCATTTTTATTTTTATTGCTTTAAGATTTTATTGACCCTCCTTGTTCTTATGATAATTGTTGAATTATGAATATAGAATATGATAGCTAAGGGTAAATGGAATATTTTCAGTTCCGAAATGCCTTTGTTTTTAAGATGGTTAATTTAATATTCAAATATAGTTATTTTAAAATTGGAAAATTTCTTTCCTTTGAGTCCGGTGGTGTGTGTGTGTGTGTGTAGTGTTGTTGGAGAGGTTCTCGAATGGCCTGTTTTGGTCATTATCTGACTGAACTGAAAGCAGAGAGTGTAAAGGGGAGTGTGGCACTGTGGCCTGGGGGACAAATAATGACAACACAGTTCAATGAGATGCAGCAAGTCTTCAGATCAATGAACATTTTGATTAGAAATGTTGTTGACCAGGTCAGCATCTTCCAGTGTTACCTCTTCTCTGGGTGATGTGGCTCTCCCCTCATATTATTCCCTCTCTTCTCAGACTAAAAGCAGGGAAGTGGTTCACTACCCTGCACTCATATTATGCCTTACCAGCCCCAGGGACTAATCCGCTCATGGAACTGGGAGGTTGGCATCATTTTTTCCCCTTTCAGAGCAATGACTGGTTCCGGTTTCGTGTAATTCGTAAACGGCAGAATCAGAAGTGTATTATGACTTCTGTAATTTCTATCCTAGAACTCTTTCTACCCCACCAAGTATTTGCCCCATTCATAGATCCAGGTTTCTTCCCTCACAATAGACTATGTAATCTTAATAATTCATAACCTGAAGCAGAGGTGAGGTTCCATAAATATCTCCTAGGCCAAACAGTTGTGCATCATGTGGGCCCTGTTTTCCGGGTGTGATCTAATTTCAACTGCAGTATTTAATGACTGTCATTCAAAGAATATGGTGAGAAATCAATTGCTTTCTAAAATCATGATATTAGGATACAACCTTTCTAATGAAGCTCTTTGCAGCCAGTCCCAACCTGGTGACTAAAGTGTGTGGCACACCTTGGAGACTGCTGCCCTGTTTCATTTACCATGGACACATTAGGTAGTGGTGGAGGGGAGCCAGGCTGTGGACAAGTCACTACAGCTTTTCCCATTCCTTCTGTCGTCCACTGAGTGCTTCTAATAACCACATTGCAGGGGTGAGACTAGTGGAAAGGACAATGAGAATGATTTGCTTTAGTTGTGCTAACTCTGCTAACTTGCCAAATTTGAACACTGTTATTTCATAGGAACCCAGTTTTCCTTTGTACTGTAACAAATATATATTTCCAATTTTAAAAATGCCCCACTTCAAAATTTAAACTTAACCTTTTGTGAAATGTTTACTTAAAAGACCATTTGGGGGAAAATTATAGAATCATATTTACTAATAAATGCTGGTATTATTGCTAGACACATTTCAGTTTATTTTTTAAGAAAGGGGTTTGTTTTTCACTGCAATTTAAAATCATTTTTAACATACGAACTGACTGTATTGACTAAATATAATAATATATATTATAATAATATATATCACATATATATATTATATATATATATGACTGAATTTTGGGTTTAGGGTTCCTAATCTGATATTTTAAATTTAGGATTATATGATATTTTGGAGATACAGCTGGGAAAATTTTTGAGATATGTTCTAACTTGAGAAGATTTAGAAAATTCTTAATCTTAAACCCAACAGGCTATTTCTGTTCGAACCAAATAGAAACTGCAAGAACTAGAGTTTTTGCGTGGTGAAAGTTAGGCCTCTGTGGTTACATTGCTGTTGTTATCAACTTGTCTACTTGGTAAATGTTTATGCATGCACTTGTGTGTTAGCTGGAAGTAGTAGTTTTAACTTGTCTATCATTGAAATTCTTCATGTGAATGTCTTCTTTTCAGAAGTTAAATAATATTAGTTTTATTTTTAAATGTAGCTGTTACCTGACAGAGCTTGTTGCTCTTCCATCATCTGAAAATAATTATAAGTTTCATCTTCTTTAAAGAAAGGAGGCAACAATTTGAAAATATCTTTTTCTCATAAATGCTGAAAATAAGAACTTTTTTGGCAGTATTGTTATAAATAATCTGCCTAAATTATTAACTGTAAATATGTTGTTAGAGACTTGCCAAGAGTAGACAACCCATTAATTTTTTTTTTGTTTAAAACTATCCAGTTCTGTTGTTGGATAAGACAATTTATTCATACAATCATATAAAAATCATATTTAATAAAGAACAATCCAAGGCAAAGAGAAAAAAATGTCTTTATCCATAAGCAACCAGATGAGAAATGGATTTTTATTCAGTCAGATCCTTTTAGTCAATGAAACAGCATTTTCATGCATATTGCACTCAAGTGATAATTAATATAGTCTAATCCAGGACATGATGCCGAAATTGATGGACTGTCATCAGGGCCCCGTGTTAAAATCAAACCTTGACAGAGGTTTAACACCCTGGAACAGGTCATCATACGATAATACTCTTTGCCTCTCAGTATTTGTCTTCAGCCAAGCAAAGTATTACAAGATGGGGTAAGAAGAAAAAGGGAAATAATTACAAATGAAGAGTGACGCAGGATGTGAATAGAACATATGTTAGGCTAGGCAGAGGCATCAGTGAATTATATCGTTTCATGATGAAGTGGCACTGGGGCTGAACGGGCCTATTTTAAACCTTGATGTATTTTATCTCTACTGTATTTGGACTGTCATCTTTAGAGAAAGACTTGGTGTAATTGAGAGTCATCTCCAATCTGCATGACTCATGCATGAAGTGGGGGCCAGATGAGCACTGCTATGGAGGCCAGGGAAGCTACTAATAAGATAAAATGAACAACCACCTTGTATCCCTGACAGTTACAAAAGCATTTGGTGAAATACAGTGTTCAGAGTTATGGTGTACAAATGCCATTCATATTACAAAGTTTGGGAACTGTTCTAATAATTAAGATCTACAAGGAAACGAGATCATTTTACTGCTCGTTTTGGGAGAGATAGAGTCAAAACCTGGCCTATGTTAGTCTTTCCTTGTGAAAAGCTATTAGATGTAATCAGTACAATTTGGTCATAATGTGTTTTCATTATATTTTAATTTATTTGGCTATTTTCTCTAAAATCTTTGCCATTTTTGCACATAGTAAGCTAAATACTCTAACACCCACTCACATGCCCCCTTCTTTTCTGAAATTCATCTTGATAACTTCTGCCAGAAGAAATCACTCTGTTCTCTGATTACCTCACAACTGCGGTCCCCATTCCATGATGCTTTCTCTTTACCATGCACATGCAAGTCTCATCGCATCAGCCAGACCATGAGCTCCTCAAGAGTGCAAACCATAGGTTCACACTGAACATCTACCACAGTTCTAGGTATTGAGCAATGTTAGATGAGTAAATAGTTTTGGTCTGTGGGTATTCACATATTATAAACACGTTATATCTGTTAGATTTGAGAATAGGTAAGAATTCTCACATTCATCCCTTTCCAACTAATCAATCAAGATTGCATTGGTTAGTTTGGAAAAACTGTTAAATATCTATCTGCTACTAAGTTGGAGACTGTAAAGCTAGGGATAAAATTGAGTATGAACAGTTACCTCTACTATCTGTATAGAATTTGCATTCTTTTTCCTTCTATCCATAAATCATCTTCCCTACTTATGGGAAATTCACAGGAAATAGCATTAGCCCAATCTTAGATTCCATATAGAGAGGTTCACAAGTGGAATAGGCTGTGCAAAATTGTTAATGATAAAAAGGGTCAGAAAAACTCTGTAACTCAGTAGTAGGTCTAGACAAGCCATATTTCCAATGCGTTTCCTATCACCCGCCATTAATGCTCTAGGAAAAGTAAAAACTGACCCATACAGAAGATAAGGAAGTTTCAGCTCTCCTCATGGAACCAATCCATCAAAGTAGGGAGTGTTGATGTCTCTCTCTCTCTTGACTCACCTGCCTTCCTCTATCCTCCTTCCTCCCTGCCCCTAGATTGGGCTACCTGCCAATTGTTTTCTTGCCCACCTATAAGAGAATAGTATTAGAAGAATATTTAGCAAGATCCATAAAACATAATTGTAATTTTGTTTAGCCATGGCCTTTGATTCTCATCTTTTATAAAGCCAAATGCAAACAAATCTTGCTGTTTTTTTCAGATTTTGGAAGGTTTTATATAAACTTTAATATGATTGATAAATTATTACTGTTTCCTGCTATAGCGTAATATATATCTAGCAAGGTTACCCTTAAAAGATAATTGAAATATATCAGTTATCATCTCATTTTAAAAATACCACAAACCCCAAATATATAATTTGCTTAAAACTCTGATATTCAGTAAGTGTAATTGAAATAAATTAATGTATACAGTATCAGTAATGGGACAATTGACTCAGATCAAATTACAAATTAAAAATATGTAAAACTTAGGGACTATCTTAGGAAATGCCTTATATAAAAATGGATAACTAGATTTTATCATTTTAATATGACTTAAAGCAATATTAGGTATATATAATTTACAAAAGTGTTAAATTTTAATCTTCACAGAGAAAGACAGATTATATGTCCTTAGTATATGGCATTTTTATCTTAGCATTTAAATTACTTTGATATATATATTAAATATTATTATGACCTTCTAGTATATAACTGCTTAGAATATTTTATTTGGTACTTATTATATGTGACATAGTATGGTAGCAATGTTGTCACTTAAATTTTTTATAATTCTGTTATTCATATGGAAAATATAACAAGAGGTCTCGGGGAAATTATATATATAAGATTTTGCCCCCAATGGTCTATTTTATAATAATTTTGTCTAGGTCAGTTGCTTATAAAAAATTAAAGTTCATTTTGTTTTAGGTATGTGCCTTTGTTTTCCAAACAAGGATCAAGTACAATATTTGTAACAGCTCTAGTTAAGGAACTCATGAATGCTGACACCCTGTTCCTTATTCTAATACATTTCAAAAATAAATTCTCTCTCATTTTACTTAAGCTCCCCAAAGCCATTTAAACTTACGTAATTATTATTAGCACCATATCTCCACCTTTAGTGTTAAACTTTTAAATGTGAAAATAAAATCACATTATTAGAAATTATTATATAGAAATTTCAAATTATAAGGGAAAGTAGAATTTCCCCTAACAATTTAATAGATGTGAATTTGAGTAATATTATATTCAAACCTCAAACCTGAAGGATTTAGGTGTATGCGTGTTAAATATAAGAATGAGTCCATAGTTATCCAGCCTATGCCCAGTCCTTAGGAAATTGTATAGTTTAGCTTGTATGGAATTTGATGAATTAAATAGGAAAGAAAGGAACTGCTCTTAAAACTGAATGGGAACAAAAAAAATAAAGTTTTTTGCTTTATAGCTGATTGTGCAATATGCTGAAGAGAAAGGGTTGAGTTTATACTGAACTGCTTATTGCATACAGTGCAGTATGGGGGTTACCTCACCCTGTTACAGGCCCTCAAAAACAATAAAAAAGGAAAGGTTGGGTCATACCGAATGTTTCTCTGTGGTGACACATTTTTTTCTCTCTTCACAACTAACTACCCTGCCAGCTGATTCTCCAGCTGCTCACATACAAGATGAACATATTCAAAGGAATCTCACTGTTGATAATTTCTGGAAGGAGGCATATCAGTTCAAAAATTAAAATACTCAAAAGAATCTGATTTTTGGCATCTCTGTAGATTCAGAACCCTCCTCGCTTCTTCTAATGTACAAGTGACAGAAATCTACATAAATGAGATCAGAAAAACAAAGGGGAAAGAAAAAGAAGACTAAAGTAATCCAACAAATAACCTGGAACCCCAAAAACAAAATACAAAAATCCCCTATGGTAGTTCAAACGAGTTCTTTCAGTTGCCAAATGAAGAGTGCTTAAATTCCACGCAAATAAGCATTGCCTTCAAAATTCTAGGCAGTCTTAATTGTGGCTTCCTCTGAGCTGACAGTAACTTGAAGAGATCAGCAATTTCCACCAGTCTTCTAAATTGTGCATTTTTATCATAACTGCACTATGGAAGAAAGAAGAAACTAATGACATCAGTAAATTGCATGAAGTTCCTATTTAAGTCAGTGGCATACTGAGCACATTTGACACCTGGAGGAGATCATTCTTAACACCCACATTCTATACAACACAAATTATTTTCAGCAACAATCATAAAGTGAAATGAGTAATAACAGTGATGATGATGATGATGTCTGAGGGTAACATATACGATGAACATTTTTTTCAAAATTTGAAATGATTAAACTTTGCGCATATAGTCATGTCAATAAAATTATAAATAATAAATATTTCAGCACCATAAAAGGAAAAAGTAATCAATACTTTAAAATTACACTAATGCACTTTTGGGAAAAAGAAAAAATATTTACATTTAATATTTTTCAACACAAATAAAAACTCCAAGTGGTCATGTAGATGCAGAGATTAAAGTAGTAAAACAAGTTCTGTTTTTTCATCTTTGTCTCTCTGTGCTGTCATTGGTTATTTCAAATCTGCTGTTTAAACAAAGCAATGGTACAGCACAGGAGTTGGAGACACCAGCTGCACGTGAAGCCTGAGTGAACAATTTGGAGTGGTGACAATCTTACTCTTGAACTTAGTGCTGCAGTGACCATGTGCAGCTGAGCTTCCACGTGTCTGAGCTGACTGTAGGATGCTAAGTTCTCTGAATTATTTCCATATTGAGTAAAATGGTTTAAAGGATAAGTAATGAAAGTGTGCTCATTTTTAGAGGTTTCCATTATTATTTTAGGTTTTGGGATACTTTATACTTTAAATTTTATTTTTTCAATTACAACTTACATTCAGTATAATTTTGTTTTTGTTTCATGTGTACAACATAGTGGTTAGACAATCATATACTTTCCACAATGTGTTTCCCCCCAATATTTCCAGCACCCACCTGGCACCATGCACAGTTTTAACAATGTTATTGACTGTCTTCCTGATGCTATGCTTTCCATCCCCGTGTAACTTCCAATTTGTCCTTCATATCTTAGGGCCTGAACTAAATTTCAAATGACAGTCACTCTTCTTTTCTTCAGTACCATGGTCATTTCTCTTACACTTTTCCAAAAACTGTTTACGTGATAGAGTTGTCTAAGAAATAATGCAAACTCTTCTGTCTTCTGTAGCATTGTTTCTGGAAAGCAGATGCAAGTATCTAAAGGGAAAGTTATACAAAATAACTCTGCTTATGAATACTCCTGTTCTCAGCCAGTGACCTTTTCAAATAGCATTACTCCCAAAGGGTATGAAAAAGATTGAGGGACAAGGACATAGACCTTAAGTTCCATCAGCAGCAACAGCAGTTCCCTAGAATCAGTCAGTCAAGAAAGGAAGACTGATCAACGTTACGCCCATATATTGGGCACAGTCATGAGAAATGTGATTTGCTGCCAAACACAGCTCATGTTTGGGGTTGGCTTTTAATTCAGAAGCCTTAACACAATTTTAAGAAGTGGCTGATAGAATTGTAATTATTCCCATGTTTAAATAAGTTCCACAACTCTTAACAAGCACAAAACCTGTAGCAGCTTTTGCAGAATTGGCACATTGTTTGACTTGGCAAACAGGGTGTTTAAAGCTGTTTTTACAAAAGTTTCCATTATTTTTACAAAAGCTGCTGCAGAATTTAAGCTTTTTTCACATTTCAAACATATGTGTATTTGTTTATGGACAGATAAAAACAAAGGGAAAATAGGAAAGCATCCCAGGTTTTGAGCTAAATTTCTACCCAAATAAGTACACATTAAGAAGACTTGCAACTGGAGCTTTAAAGATTAATAAATATCTATTCAGATTGCTAAATGGATACTTGATTTCTCCAATAGAATTTTTTCTTCCAGTGTCTATATTCTTTAGCCTTGATTCTTTTATTATAACCATCCTCTGAGTATACCTGAAACTGTATTTGAAATTAATGTTTTAATTTTTATTTTATAATTTTTCCTTAAGAATGACCCCAACTCTATTTTAGATACTTTTTTCCTATTATTAGGAAACTAGTGTAAATCAGAGACAAGAGAAAGAAATCTGAGCTGACGTTTCACGTTCTTGCGATAGTTGGCAATTAAGGGCTTACAGAAATGCTGTAAACTCACCTATTGTGGGCCCACTGCTGCATTTCCTGCTTCCAGCTACAGGTCTCCCAGTTTTCATCATTTTGATGAAATATTGGCTGAGGAATGTTGGGTGAAAGCAGAGTTGGCCTAACCCAATGGCCTTTAGCCATTTTTTTTTTCCCAAAAGACAATCTCTACAAGAGAGCTGAACGAACAGGCATGGCCATGTCCCTTTAAACCTTCTTTTTTGTGATTTTGGTTAAAGCTGATGAAACTGAACTTGTGAGTCACTAGGATGGGTCTCAGGAGGCCCCATGTTGTCCAAGTGCCCCCAGGACCAAGAGCACAGACATCTGATGGATCCCTGGAGTAGTCACTCTAGAAACACAGTGAAACACTTTCTGCCGTTTAGTCTCATGACACAGCCTAACGTAACCAGTAAGATAATTTTTAAATTAATATTTAATTATTTAGTCATGACTACTAAATGTTTAAATTTAGCACACCTTTCTAGAAATTCAGTGAGTGGGAAAACTGATATTTCACAGTCTTTTATTAAGATGTTCAGAATGAAGCTGTCTTTAATATAATAATTTTCTTTGGCTTCTAAATATATTTTGGAGAGAAAAAAGCCTTATTTTAGTTCATTATTTCTCAGGCACTTGAAATCTTAAAATGAGTAATATAGTCTTGGATGAATATATTGTAAAATTCATAAAAGTCCTGATTTGACAAATAAGCTGTTGAGTGTATATCTTAGTGCCTCAGAATAATTATACTTGTTTTCCAAACAGAAGGAAGATATAGCAGCTGAATTAGTTGCCCATTTTTATTTATAAAATGATAATTAGTGAAGGTATACAATCTGGCACATTATGATTCAGGAAAGATTTTTTATTTTTTTGCTTTTAAGCACTTAGTGAAGTGTTAGTTGTCTTTTTATTTTCTTATTGTTGTTCAAGTACATTTGTCTCCATTTTTACCCCACCACTCCCCCGCCCCACCCATCACTGCCTCCCACCATCCAGCCCACCCCCTTTGGCTTTGTCCGTGTGACCTTTATACCTGTTCCTTGATGCCCCCCCACCATTATCCCCTATTCCCCTATTATCCCCCTCTCCGCTCCTCTTGGTCACTGTCAGTTTGTTCTTTATTTCAATGTCTCTGGTTGTATTTTCCTTGCTTGTTTTGTTGATTAGGTTCCACTTATAGGTGAGATCATATGGTATTTCTCTTTCACTGCCTGGCTTTTTTCACAGCATAATGTTCTCCGGTTCCATCCATGCTGTTGTGAAGGATAGGAGCTCCTTCTTTCTTTCTGCTGTGTAGTATTCCATTATGGAAATGTGACATACTTTTTGATCCACTCATTTACTGATGGGCACCTAGGTTGCTTTCAGCACTTGGCTATTGTAAATTGTGCTGCTATGAACATTTGTCCTTTATATTTCAAAATACATTGCAGACTTTTATGTCTGTAAAAACTGTTACCTTTCTGACTAAAAGTCATCTGAAGACTGATCTATGTATTTGTAGCTATAGGTGATATTGGTAGAAGTGATTTGATAGTAGTTTCCATTTATTCAGGGCCTGCTATGTGCCAGGAGATGGTGGCAGAGGGTTTATATACATTATCTCATTTCATCTTCATGACAGCCATTCAAAGTATAGGCATTATTATTCCCATTTAATGTATGAGGAAACTGAGGCTCAGAGAAAATAAATCATTTTCTAGAGCATACAAGGCTAGTAAAATTGGGGCCTGTGCTAACTCTTATTCTGGACACATGAACACCTGGAGCTCTAGGTGTAAGGTGAGCAGAGGGTCATGTGGAACTGACCTACAGGCTGTAAGGGTCAGAGCCATGGATGGCCTCAGATGAGAAGCAGGGCAGAGAGTTGAGGTGCAATTTCCCTGAATATAGACCATAGCTTCAGGCCACAGGCCTCCAGAAATGGAACCAACATTTCAACCAAGCACTGTCTAGGTAAAATCTTCTGTTATCTCTCTGACTGGTGAAGCATCCACTAGGTGGCTAGTACAATGGGATATAGAGGTGAGTAGGACCTGTCCCTGACCTCAGCGGGCCTACAGTCCAAAGGGGGAGACTGACACATAAACAGACATTACTCATTCATGGTACTTGATCACTGTATGTATATATCAAATGTCAAGCAGCAAAGATGTATAGAAGGTGGGGTGGCAATTAGTGAAGGCTTATTAAAGAATTTATCTGAACTAAATTTTTAATAACAAATAGTAGTTAATACACAAATTTGCACGCACACACGTAGTCTTCATGAGCCTTGATATGCCACTTTGACTAAGTCTGCTAATCAGAAAGAAAGATAAGAAGCAGATGAATGCTGTCAGCACTCAATATGTTGCTTGGTCTGACTTTGTAGCCGTGTTGACACTACACTTGATCTACTCTTGTCCTAAACGACATGCTGACTTCTTGATTAGGGGTTTCTGTTTTGTTATCAGTGCATTAGGCAATGTGCCACTCAGGTAGCAGAATTTGATTATAGTTTTCATGTTTGCTTTCTGAATTGCTCTGGGTTTGCTCTCGTGTTGGCTGACATGTGACCTCTGCAGTTTTTGACTTGAAAAGTTTCCTTCAGAACTTGCAGGAGGATGGACTAACCCCCACCTCAGCCCCAGCTGCTGGTTTTCTTTACTCTTTCTGGTTGTGGCTGTCTTCACTGTGTTTAGGAGGGCTAAGCCTATGATTATAGGGCTGCTTTATCTGAGAGCTGTGCAGAGTAGATCAAAGTGATACCGTCAGCTCTGGCATGACTAGTCATCACCTAATGGACTCTCCAGTCTTCCTAACTTTCTCAGCTCAGTTATAGTTGGACAAAAGCCTGAAGTTAAATTTGCTGATTAACTTTAGTTAAATCCTTTCGCAAGGTCAACATATAGACAATAGCTGTCTTCATCATTGACAACATGAAACCATATTATCTCCTCAAGAAAGTTCACTGGCCTCTCTCTTTGTAATAAGGTATTTAGGTATACAAGACTCATGTTCCATATATGAGTAGTTTTATATTTTTCTTAATATCTCTGATAGAGACATTACCAGAAATATGTAAAAAAATGAAATTGGACTAGATTTCTTTAACTGGAATTTTAGGGAATTGAAGGTGAGTAAAAATCTAAAGAACATATAAAAAGCCAAAACATGTTTGAAAATAACTGCATTTTTGGTATTTATTTGTTCATTCAATTAATATTTGTTAAAAGACTACTGACATTGCATTAAGCACTTGGGATAATATATCAGTGAGCCCAATAGGCACTATTCCTGTCTTATATGTATTTATTATATTTTTAAAATATTTTCTCTTTGAGAAATAAGTAAGTATTTCTATACCTAGGCTGAGCTATAAGTTCACATAAATTGCAAGTACAGCTTTTGATTTTATTCTTCACCAATTTGACAACCTTGTATAATCCTAATTTTCTTCTTCTCCTGTGTCCATTCATTTAATGAGCATATACTGGACCCCCACTGAGTGTGGAACACCAGCATATGCCAGGATAAAGGCCTGCCATAGGACTCTGACGGTCCAGTAAGAGAAACTGAAACTTGCACACAGACAGCCATATGGAAATTAATACATGATACATTCAGTGAAAGTCATACAATGTTTCTATAGAATTAAGAAGGAAACAGGGGCAGGAGAAATGGGGGAGATGGGACAATGAAACTGTTAATCAAGGGATACTGTGCCAAGAAGGTAACATTTAAGGTGGACCATTTGAGGAGCTGTTATTGGCAAACAGCTTTGCAAGCAAAGGTTTTAAAAAAAGGCAAGTTATATTTAAAGAATAACAAAAATCACAAAATTAACTGGTGCATATTAGTAGTGGAGTTACATTAAGTCCAGATTCTGGATAGAATTGAATGACAAGCTCTAAATTTGTACATATTTAACAAACATTCAGTAGAAATGAAGGGAGGGAGGGCACTGATGAATTTTTGCTGTAGAAATGGCACTAATATGTCATGTCTAAAAGAGTTAAGCTGATAGGTTGTCTGCAAGATGATTGGTCCCGGCTAAGCACTCTGTGGTAGTTAGAACAGAAGGGATTCTGTTTGGAGGCAGTTTTCTTACAAGGTGTATTAAGGTATAATTAAGTATCAATTGGGCCACTTCAGAGTGGAATGACAGAGGCATGGATGTAGGCAGAAATTTCAAGAATGCCAGCTTCTTCCTATAATTTCAGAACATAATTCTGTCGAGGTGACACCTTTACTAAAAACAAATTGGTTATAATTAGATATTGGGAAAATATTAAAAATTTGAGAACATAAAAGATCTGATAAGAGAAAAATATTAAGTGGGAACATGGCTGATGATTCATGTCTCCTTAATTGATCATAGGGAATTCAGCCCAAATACATAATTTCTATATAAATTTTATGATGCAAGTTTACTTGAGAGGATGGTTTTAAATGTCACTGTTTTCTGTTTATGTTCAATCCAGATGGATAACTATGCATCGGCAGATTGTTCAATCAATAAAAGATCAATTATTTGTAGTCAGTATGTAATTGAATAACTGGATGGAATCCGTACTTAAAAATATATCAACACTGGATCCCATCAGTGTTTCCAATGCTTAGGAAAAACAGAAGGTTGTCCCTGTGGTGCCAGTTTAGGCATTCTGTACTCCCGTTTGTGTTTAATTGGTCACCGCTCTCTTCGTATGAATGTTTAGAGCACCAAAAAGATGTGTTAAGCATTATGCTGAGCAAAATAAGCCAGGCGGTGAAAGACAAATACCACATTGTCTCACCTTTAACAGGAACCTAAACAACAAAACAAAAAACAAGCAAAATATAACCAAAGACACTGAAATAGAGGACAGGCTGACAGTGTCCAGAGGGAAGAGGGGAGGGACTTTCAGGGGAATTTCAGGGGAAAAGGGGAAGGGTTTACAGGAACAAGTATAAAGGACACACGGAGGTTTGTAAGTATAAAAACTAAGGGGGGTGGAAATGGGAGGGAGGTGGGGGAGGGCTGGGTGCATGAGCTGGGATGGGAGTAAAAGATAGAAAATTGTACTTGAACAACAATTAAAATAAAATTTAAGAAAAAGATGTGTTAAGTTTAAAAAGTCATAAGCTATACATGAGGTTATTTCTTAGTTTAGATGTAATTGTTTCATAAAATTCTAATTGGACTTGCTAGGAACTCATTAAGAAGACAGGTAAATAAATTATTAGGGACTGACAAATGGATTTAAAATGTTTAAGTTAAAATGTCTTCCAATTTGCTAATTGCTGCTGAAATTTTGCCGTGTCTACAATTGGTCTTATTTAAATAACAAGTTAGGTTTTTCTAAAAATATTTAAGTATTTGAGTGTTTTTAATGGTTTTATTAGTGATAGAACATGAACATGAATCTTAACCAAGGCATAACCTTCATAATTATTCTTTAAGAACCTACTTCATTCCTATAGTAATTTAATTATGGATCATTTAACATGAGACAGAAAACAGTCTCTACACTGGATAGCACAGAACTTTAAATTCCATTTTCGGCATTACCATTGATTAATTGTGACAATGAACAAGTCACTTAAGCTCTATATAACCTCAATTTCTCCATCTGTTAAAAGGAAATAATATCTGTCACAAGATATTTTCAGAGCACTTTGGAATCACTAGCATAAAGATATTCAATAAATCAAGAATAGTATTATTACTCATCCAAAATATAATAAAAGATTTTTTAATGTAGTAACCATCCAGCTCAGATTTAAAGATAAAGATTTTGAATTTAGAATTCTTCCTAGTCCTGCCTTTTAGGCTTGAATGTTTACATTATTTCCTTGAAGTTGCAATCCTGTGAGAGTAATTATTGCATTCTTCTGCTTCCTTGAGAATTATTTTATTTTATGGTTTTCCTTAGCTTCTATTTTAGCTACTTTCTTCTTCATTTTACATACCCTCTCTCCACCCCCCAAATTTTTACACCTTGTGTCTCTTATACTTTACACTTTTTATATTTTCATTTGAAAATATTCTTTATAATTTTGTTTTCCTTTAAATAAACCATTGTTTAACTGGTGTGGCTCAGTAGATTGAGTGCCGACCTGTGAAATGAAGGGTCACTGGTTCAATTCCCAGTCAGGACATGTGCCTGGGTTGTGAGCCAGGTCCCCAGTAGGGGGTGTGTGAGAGGCAACCACACATTGATATTTGTCTCCCTCTCTTTCTCCCTCCCTTCCCCTCTTCCTTAAAATAAATAAACCAGATCTTTAAAACAAGGAAACTCAATTAAAAATAAATAATTGCTTAGCCTGAAATTGGCTTTTTACACATTTGAAAATTCCAGTCCAAGTATTTGCTTGTCATTGGTCATTCCTACAAACATTTCTTACATTAAAGTGACCAGTTGCATTTTATTAAGCAACCAGGTGAAAAGCAACTTGGTTTTGAGAATGAAACTGACAAAACAGAAACTGAGTTGAAATTATTTGCGAAATCGAACCGTAACTGTGAATTTTAACATTTCATACCAAGAGGATTGGCTGTATAAGATTTCCTAGTTGATCATTCCCCTTGCTGTGCTAAAATTGATCTGTGGTACTGCTTTACTCACTTATTAAATTTACATATATGCATGAGTCTATCTCTAAGTTCTGTATTCTGTTCCATTCATCAGTTGGTCATTTTTGTGACAATTTAGCATGATTTTTATTCTAATGGCTTTATATTGTGCCTTACTATCTGGCAGGTCAAGTCCTTCTTCTTTAAGATGTATTTATCTGTATGTGGCTATAGGCTTCCATGTAAATTTTAAAGTCAGTTTGAATTCCTCAAAAAATTCCAGCTAGAATTTTAATTGGGATATCCAGTATGGTATTAAGTTGTATATGACACTGCCTTATATATTGCCTGGTAAAGTCAAGAAGGGCAAGGTGACAGTTTAAAACCTTCTGTTTAAAAAAATCCTATGATTGTAAATTAAGCAAAAGACAGTTTCTTCATTCCTTCAGTGGGATTACAGTCTAACTGAGGACATCCTCCACCAGGAGAGACAAGAATATTTGAGAAGCAGCTTGCTGGCATTCTGAAGGCAAACATGCTGAAATGACAGAACAAAAAGGAAGACAGGATGGGTGGGGTCATTGGAGAAGACTTCTGGGCAGAGAACACTTATGTCCAATGTGGAAGGTAGGGATAACATGGAACAAGGCGAGGGCAGGCAGTATGAAGAGAGTGAAATAGCAACATATGGAGACTACAGGGAGGTGTCCCTGCAGCAACTGCTGAGAGTCAGCTAGGAGAGGGGGCGATGGGGTGTCCCACTAAAACAGTGGTTCTCAGTCAGGGCTAATTTTGCCTCTTCCACCTCAGGGACAATTGCCAATGTTTGCAGACATTTTTGATTGTCACAACTAAAGAAGAAAGGATTGCTACTGGCATGTAATTGATAGAGGCCAAGAATAATTACTGCTAAACGTCTTACAATGCACAGGGGAGCCCTCACCACAAATAATTATCTGGCCCAAAATGTTGACAGTGCTGAGGCTGAGATTCTGGCTTCATTGGTCCAGGATGAGGCCTTGACATTGGCTGTTTTGTAAGCCTCCCAGGTTTATTCCAATGTGCAGCCTAAGTCGAGAACCATTGTTCTGCATCCATGTAGTTGAGAAGGGGAGACAATTTGATTTAAGAAATTATTGAATACATTTGTGTACTCTTTATTCACACCACATTTTAGAAAAGTCGTATTTCTGTACTTTAAGTGACACAAAGTGCAAGGACATGCTTTTGGTTATGATGTGTGTGCTTGCACGCATGCATGTGTAAAATTATTTGACTTTCTATTGAAATTCAGGAAGATTATATGTAGTTAAGATTTCACATTCTCCCCTGCCTGCACTGAAAGACCTGCTCTATTAAAACTGCTACCTTGTAAATAAATCCCATACATGCATACTTGAACTCTGTTTATTCATCTACGAAAGCAAACCAATATTTTTATCATTTATGGCTTTCTCTCTATATTGAGATTTCAGAATGATAGCATGAGCACAAACTGAATTGTCAACACTTTTGTCAAATTATGCAACTATTTAGTATGATTTGGACAATATCTTCTTGCTCAAAACACTGATATAACTAGTTTTCTCATGTTCCGGAGTTATGTTATTGATTTTGAAATGGGCTCCCTTTTCCAAACTCCAAATCTATGGAGCAGCTGGTGGTGGTTAGTGACCGTCTGCACCAGTAGTCTCATCTTTTTAGCACTGAAAATTAATTTTTCTCATCTTGGCACATAAAGAACTCAAGTGTGCCCTTACCTCATTACCTGACATGTTGCAGTGGCACCAGCAGCAGGGGCGGGGAGTGGGGGAGCAGCTATTTGGGCGTGAGAAGTGGCAGCACTCAGATATCACACATAAAGAAATTATACCAGGAGAAGACCCTCGCCCTTTACTGTGAAAGTGAGAGGCTTATTTGACATGGATTCCAAATATCTGATAACAATGAATATGACATCAAAAACTCTGGTTGGAATTTTCCTTCCCTCCTCAAATGGCTCATCTATATATGCAAAAGATGAGCATGTCATGCCAAATTCTCATGATAAATGAATATTGAATAGCTCCTTGTAAAAAATTTGCAGCTGAGCTCCCAGAGCTCAGTAATCTGATCATCCCAAAATATTTATCCTTCATAGATTTACGTGTAGTTAACAGAGCCTGCAACAACAACTAAAAAAATGTTTCAGTTTTACCACAGAATAAGAATACGTTATTCTGGTATAGTGGGGAGAGTTCTGGGCAGGGAGTGGAGAAACCTGGGGTTTGATTCTGAATCTACCAGGCATGTTGTCTAATGTTCTTAATTTTAGGATCACTAGGCATTAATCATCCCTCACCTGGAATCCAGTAAAAAAACAAAATCCCCAACTGATCTTCAGAACTCCAGTTTTATTCTTTTTGAAACCACCTTCTGCTCTGATGGCAGCATGACATTCTGTAATATAAGATTAATCCTGTCACTCCCCAGGCCACCAAATGTGTCTGTGCAGACTGTTTCTTATACAGATATTGTTTGATGCTTTCTACTCCCTGGGTCTTCATTCATATTTTCTTTTCTGCCTGATATGTATTTGTCCATTTTTTCTAGATAATCCTGCTCCTACTTTAAGGTACCTCTCAGGTTCCCTTCCTGCCACCCACAGAAGCACAGGAGCCTGGGGCATGGGATCAGTCTCCAGGTTGTCCCAGACCTTGCTTCTGCCACCAGTAGGCACTGTTTCCTCCCAGGTCTTCCTGAGGAGCTACCTTGTGGGTACCTCCCCTTCTTTGTACTTTTCCTGTTTCCTTATGATGTGAAGAAATGAAGTTGGTTGTTGATTCTTGCAAGGATGTTAACTTATATTAATTCTGCAATTCTTTGTGATTTCTTTTTATCTAAGTTGACACATAAATCAAGGTGAACCTGAATTTCCTGAAATATTGGACTTCTCCCCAAATTAACAAAGTGAGGAAACTATGCAACTTCCTTGTTCTTGAGCATTTCTGATAGGATTTCAAGCTATTTATTTAAGGTAACAATTAAAGATGTGTGCCCATACTTATATTTAAAGATATATGTATTTACAGATTCTATATCTAAAAAGAGCTTGTTAATAATCTACTGCCAGTAGACTTTAAAATTTGTATAATATTCCAGTGAATATTCTTACTGGTTGTCTATCACTTCACATACCATGTGAAATAGGTACACAGAGCATGTCACGTTAAGCACACTTGTAAAGGAAGTTGTGAGCACAAGTTTTGTATCTTAAAAAAAAAAAGTGTCTCGAGAATCACCTCATCCAGCAAGTCAGCTAATTTTTGGTGCCTGTCCTCAGGTCTCCCTTCACTTCCATTGCAGTCATCACATTGAAGGACAATCACCTGTTACTGTGCTGGCCCTCCTACAAAGATGGTGATGGGTTCTTTGAAGACAGATAACTGATCCTATTTATCTTCTCTTGGAACATGGCATGATGACTCACAAAGATTGGGCATTCAGTAGGTAATATAAAGGAAGGAGGGAAGAAGAGAGAGGAAGGAAAGTTGAGAAAAGAAGGAGGGAAGGGATGTGATGGAGAAAGGAGAGATCAGATAGGATAGGAAAAGTAGAAAGGAGGGGGAGAAATGATGGACAATATAGTTGGTCTGTGGTGATTTCTAAGGTCTAACCCATCTTAAATGTTTGTGGCTCTATACCATTACAATATTGCATGTAAAACCTGCTTTTCCCATGCTGTTGTATATAATGTGCCACATTCATTCTTACACTATCTTTTGGGTTTGAATGGATTGTCTAGCAGTGAGCCTGGTAGAAGGTCAAAGTCAAGACCAAGAAGTAAATGTTCAAAATTCTCTAAATTTTGCTTTTCCTCACTAAACTCTATTGATCTCATTTTGAGTTTTTATAGTTCACATTAGTCCCTTGGTATCTCCTGAGCAGCTTACTCAGATATTATGCCATGTAATGTGTACACAGTACTTATTTAAGAATATATGAGCAGAAAATTTGGTAAATTTTTTAGAGCTTCTTGTTAATTAATACTTTATGTTCATTAATTACTTAAAATATAGGTGGTTTATTCAACCTGCCCTTTAAGTGGCTTAGGCTCATGTGTATAGTTCTTATAGGGCAGTGTTACATTTTATTTTGATAAAAATAAAGGAATAATAGTGAAAATGCTCATATATATTATATGACCATTTGGTTCCCATCTTAGAGATAAACTAAGGGTAAGAGGTAAGGAAATCTGTAACTTATGTAGTGACTCTCCATTCAGAGGCCCTAATGTGTGGCAACAAAACTAAAAATTAAGGAAATTATTCAGATAATGTAAAAATATATGGATTTGTCATTTAGCTATATATATATACCTTTCACAATCTAAAAAGGCACATGTTAACTTCATCCACTATAAAAATGTGACTTAAAAAATAGTAATATATAATTCAATATAATTTAACAGAAAAGTTATTTCCACCAACAACATACTGTCATGCATATGAGTTGCCTAAATCCCTGAACCCTCAGTGCTACAAGAAACTTTGATGGAGCGCTAAACTCAGGATCCCTGACTCCAAGGAAAATCTCAACTAAACAATCTAAATAAGTGTCAATCATATATTAGGCCCTCGATAGAATTATATAATTTGGTGAATAGATGTTATTTTTTCAGGTCCTTGAAAAATGTAGTCAACATTCAATAGTATAGGTTAGTGTTTCTAAATTTCAATCTTTCATGCCCAGTTGTTATATAAAATACATAGCAATCAATGCAAGCAAATTGTGAAATGTTGCCACCAGAAATGCTTTAATATACTTATTCCTATTATACATTTAAAATAGATTGTTAAGATGTAATTTAACTCATTAACTCAAGAAAATTTTTTTACAACTTCAATTTTTCACTTTTACATATTTGCATTATTATAATATCAGTATGACTCATTATCTTTCTGGCAGGAGTAAAGTCAACTTGAACCCTGATTGAATTAGTGGTACATTATTGATTTCCATTTTAAATTCATTAATATGCCAGGAACTACATATCAATTCAGTGTCTCACTCTATAGGATCATAAGATAGTCCAAAGCTAATTTTCAGTTTCTGTACATTTTATTTGATTGTATTTCAGTACCATATCTTTATGTACTGATTTCAAAATTCAATATTTTGAAGCAGAACTAGAAAAATTTTCCTGATGAATTTGTCAGAATCACAATTCCTACTTCTGTTATCTGTAAGTTTTTAATTAATATATTGAAGTTAAAGTTTTACATAGACATATGAAAAAGAGATAAAAGAATAAAGACAGATTTATGAGAAATACAAAAGAAAATCTGAGGAAAGTACAAAGTATAGCAAAATACAAAGAAGCTTTATTCCCTCTCCCAAAATATTTATGTATGGTGAAAAAAACTTTCAGAGATTATTAGTTTACATAGGATACTTCAGTCTTTAACACTGAATGTTTTCAATAAGAATGCTAGGCTTCTTTCCTCTTAGATTGAATCTCTCTATTTCTGCTGATAGATATCTTTATATCTTTCTAGTGAGTCTTCAATTTACAAATAAGTTATTCAAGAATATTTTTGCAAGTTGTTAAAAGTTCAGATGCCTTTTTTAAAAGAGGCAGCAAAATATTGTTACAATAAATTAGAGGTTTTCAAACCAATCCACAAAATCCTACTTGACCCATATTTAGTAATATCTAAATATGGCATTGTAGGTAATACCCAGTATTCTAGCCACATTATAAGAAATCAACATTTCTAATACTCTGAATGTCCAAATGAGCAGTCAGACTACGTCCTGTTTAACCCTAGCCATCAGAGAGGTGACGAATGCCTTGCTTTCATTGCTGATATTTCCTTGAATGAACAGACCTTGGACTTCCTCTGGGTTCAGCCTCTCCTTTAGCCTAGTGTTTGCCTCCTTTGGTTACATGTCCTGGGTTTTATGTGTCTTCTTTGTTGAGTGCCTTACATAATGCTGTGTCTGATCCTCAACAGGACTCCTTTCATGTCCAGAATAGTCCCAAACTCCAGAATAAAGGCCAAAAAATATCCTCCCTTGCTGTTGGGATACCTAAGGAGTCCCAGTAAGCTATACTTCTCTCCCTTTGGTTGTGAACAATGAAATCTAAAATTGAACATCAGAGGAAGCCAAGAATCTCACCTTTGCTTTAAAAAGTAGTGGAGATGTGGTTTCTGAACCCACAGTTAGACAACTGCCTAGTCAGGCAGATCACCAAAAGAAGAAGGGTGAAGCTAGGCACAGTCTACTTCATTATTTACAACTTTACTAATAGGTTAAGCAGCATCACCCTCAACTGAACAGAGTAAAGAGACAGAGAGAGGCCAAGAGTTCACTTAGGAAAAGAATTCTCATTGGCTGTAAAGTAGGAGGTGGGAAAAGGCTGTTTTCTTCACATTTCTGAGTAGAGAACAACCATGACTAGTGTAAGGCCCTTTAACAACAGTTTCCTTCAATTCCTCTCTCTTTCCACGTTTCATGACAGTAGCAATCCACCTACCTGTGTGCTCTTAGTGTAGAAGAACTTTCCTCAGTCTGTATGAATTATCACCAGTCTCCCTCCCATTCCATTTAGCCCTTTCTTGGGTGTGTAAGTTCCCCTGTCCTTCAGTGTGTGAGCCTCCACAGGTGAGTAGATTTAGTAGAAGCCAGGGATCCCCTCCAGTGGTCTACATTCTTCTAACAGGTCACCCTCTGTGGGGCACTTGGGTGGGGGGGGACACTTTCTATCTTCTTAGAATCTCCGCCTGGGCCTGAGAATCAAATTGACATAACATGGATTAACAGGAGACAGGCACACAGATTTTTGCATGTCCATGGGAGGCTCACTGGGAAAATAAAGACATAAAAAAGTGACTAGGGAGTTCCGGCCAAGATGGAGGCATAGGCAGTCGCACTGTGCTTCCTCGCACAACCAAGACTGAAAACAACAAAGATTGAGAAACAATTAACAACCAGAACAGAGGGAAATTAATTGAACAGAAGTCGGGCTCCAGTACATCCAGACCGGTAAGGAGCGGCGGAGTAGGGAGGCCTGCGAAGTGGGGTCGAGAGGCGCTG